>JAJOZX010002756.1:0-307500 GCA_023014485.1 Bathynomus jamesi | reverse complement strand
TTTTTTGCCATTACATACAGATTTTTCGCAAAATGTCATATTTCATATTACCGTACATACTGTATATATAGTTATTTTTCATTGAAATTGAATCGATTAAATTTTGATTTAAACCTACTGCCTATAAATGCTTCCAGATCAGAAGTGACATCGTAGTATCTTCTAGAACATTCGAGAAACACACTGCTAGTATGGTATATAAGTGATTGACAAGCCACGAGATGAGTCAGTCTGTCTAGTGCATGCGAGGTTATAGTTCTTTATTATTCAAAGGTGCCCAGTGACTATATTTCTTTTGAAATTTGTTTATTTGTCACTATGGCAATCAGAGGGTGTGTAAATAGCCCAAACATTTTCTGTTATATTTGTGGAAAAATTACTGTGAAAAAACAAAGGCAAGATATTAGACTTCCTCAAGAAAGCATACTATGCGTATTTCGGAATGAAATTTGGGGTGGGCTCCTTATATGGGCTCCACATAAAGTTTGCAGTGTTTGTGTTGAACAACTTAGACTGTGGAGTAAAGGTAAAAAGGATTCTTTACCTTTTGGGATTCAGTGGTCTGGCATGAGCCTAGAAATCACAGCAATGACTGCTATTTTTGTTCATATAACATGCAAAGCTACAATACTAAAAATAAAAAGGAAATTTCTTATCCAAACTTTGTCTGCTATAAGACCTGTTGCTCATGGACCTGGTATACCTGTACCGACTAAACCAAGTACTCTTGATATAACTTCATCTGATTTGGTGTCTGATGATGATGGAAGTGATGATATTGATTGTTTTCAAACCGAAACATCTCGTGAACCCCAATTGTTTACACAAAGTGAACTTAATTATTTGGTAAGAGATTTGTTCCTCCCGAAGGATTCTTCAGAGATTTTGGGATCCAGACTTCGTGCAAAGAACTTGCTTTCTCCCGGGACATCATTTTACTGGTACAGAAATTGAGAAAAAGAATTCATCCAATATTTTTCTCAAGAAAATTCACTGGTATATTGCAACAATGTTTTGGAACTAATACTTAAGCTAGTGGAGACTTTTCATTGATTCCTCTGAAAGAAGTCTAAAAGGTGTCCTCCTTCACAATGGTAACTTGTATGCATCCTTTTCTGTGGCTCATTTGGTTCACTTGAAGGAAATGTACAAAAATCTTGAGCTTCTTCTAGCTAAGGTTAAATACAAAGAACACAGTTGGCTACTTTATGGAGACTTAAAAGTGGTTTGTATGTTGTTAGATCAACAACCAGGTTATACGAAGTTTCCATGTTTTTGTGTGAATGGGATAGCCGAACAAAAACTTGGCACTGGATAAAAAAGGAATGGCCACACAGAGTCAACCTGACACCTGGTTCTAAAAACATTTAATGTGAAAGTTTGGTAGACACGAAGAAAGTCCTTTTACCTCTGCTTCATAGTCAGGGGGCTTAATCATATAATTGTTCAAATCATTCCAAAAGTGCCATTTTTGGACCACAGGTAGCTATGACCATACTAATTTGAATGTTTGCGGAAGCCAAGCTGGGCTCCCACTGTGGCGGCCATATTGGCCAAATCAAAATGGCCGCTGTCCAAAATGACATCCACTTGAGTACCAATACTAGTACAGGTTACATAGTTAACTTGATCAAAAATAAGAGTCAGCATCAACATCTTTTGCTATTAAACTTTAGTATATACGCAAGTACAATCTTCTTTATTCCTTTTACTCACAGTACTGCATCTCATGATAATGTCTATCCAATAGATGGCTGTTCACTGATTAATAGTCGTCATTGTTCAGGCAGCCACCCTCACACTTGCAGAGTGTCGTACATCGAATTCCAGCACTACTGCATTTGCAATTCCCTCTGCAGGCTTTAGTGCATCCGCAATGAAGGAGAAGAGCACATGCCTTACTGGCATCAGTGAGAGTTGTCCAGAAAGGGAGCCATTGGTTGCTGCGCTTGTCATATTCCCATCCCCATTTATCAAAAGCAGGGAGTGTCTGATGGCATGTGGTTGACTGCTTCCACACAAAACTTGCCTGCAACAATGACCTCTTGATATGCTGGAAGAGGGCAGCTTGGGTAGGTGGTATGCTGTCCAATGATCGACTGCCACTAGAAAACAGATGGTGCCTGGCTACGTTTACAGATGCTTGTCCACATGTTTTACTGTACATGAGCACAACAAACCTCTCAATGTGTGTCATTTCAGGAGATACTAGACTGAAGGACTCGGGGTCTTCAGTCAATTTGATCATGGTTTCAGTTAAGTTTGGTGTATTATTCCATGCAGTCCATGCTGTCTTCTTCCCACATCCAAGAAGCTGAGACGTAGTGTCGCAGCCTGTTAGTGCATGGAACAGGTAGAGCCAGCGACTTTGATGGACCAAGCTGTGATTGAATGCTGTGCACTGGGATGTCTCGGTAATATTTGCCACTACCAAAACCAATCCAGAGTTCTGTTAGGTCAAGCTGTTGAAAGAAAGCAATGTCAATCTTGATCAGCTGTTTACTGATAAAGACGAACAGTTCCTTCTTGTTTTCCACATTTTTCAAATATGACTGCCAGTCTCGTTTGGGAATGGGTGTGGTACCATCACTATCTGGATCAAGTCGAGTACGTGCTCCTGAACCACGCCGCTGCTGTGCAAGTGATTTCAGACTGTCTTCAGGATAGGTATCCCACACGGCATCGACGCGCTCAACTGTGTCAGTCATCTGTGCCATAGTGCCATAGCAGCACGTATCAATAACACAGCTTCATCTTGATTGATTTGTGAGGAATTATAGCTTTGTTCTAGCACAGCACCCACTTTTGCCTTGTGGCTAATGAATACATCTCTCCCCTGTGCATAGGAAGCCCACTCAGGAAGATGCTCAAGCAGATGGTCTTTGAATCTTGTTGCATGAGGTTCTCTACCAGAACAGGGATGTCCTAGATCTGACATCATTATCTTGTACATTTCCCGTAAGTCAGACAACTTGTGGACCTCAGACTGAGAGTCATCCACAAATGCCACTAACTGTGCTATGACCATGGGATCAAATGGAGGAGGCTTGGGTTCACTTGAAGATCGACGTTCAACTGCACGAGCTCCATCACGAAGCCGCCAATAGCATTGTACATGATAACATGCATCCATTGCATGTGCATCAGAACCTGCAGTCAAGCGCCCATATAAATGCCAGTTGTTAGTTGTTTTTGCCCAATTCTTCAGATTTTGATCAATGTTGTCACTTAAGGCTCTATGAAGATCATGCTGATCCTCACCCAGACATATGATGCAGAATATGTTTCTGGAGGTGATCCGTAACTTGATCTGAGTTTCTTCGGACTTATCCCAGCTGCACATTCATCTTGCGTGGCCACTTTTCCTCGTGCCCGCTTTACCCTGTAACTGTTGCATGCACTCCTACAACTTTTATGATACACTGCAGCATGTGATTGGAGGGTTGCTGCAATTCCTGAGCCATCATCGAGCTCACTAACCTTGATACCAGATGGAACAGCATTGAGCTGCACAAAATCATTCAGATCTCTTTCAAGAGATGAATATCCCTGTTCTTTTGGCTGTTGTAATGCCTCGTCTTTGCTGGACTGACATAGGCAACACAGTGTCCAATTAATTCCAGTTATGTTAGTAGACATGTTGAGGTATTAATGTTCTACTACACACTACTAACTACACACTAACGAGATCTTCATATCTGCAGGCCTGAAGAGACTAGAATGTGAAGAAGACCACCACCGCATAGACTTGCTTCAGAGGAATACAGGTATGCCAACACCTGCAAAAATAATAAAAAATAGATTAATAGTGGACAAAATGTCAGTAGAAATCCAATGTAAAAGTTAATATAGCTGTTACAACCACAAATCTAAGTGCAATAATTATGTATCATGATTCAATTGACATAAAATGTACATTTCTTATAAAATAATATCAAATGTGGATAATACGACCTGACGTATATCTTGAATTAAAAAACAAATATCAGAACTGGATTCTCTATACTCAAAAACATACAAAAAGTGTCATTATTTGCTGTTCTACTATGATTGGTTGTTATTTTATCGCCCAATGTCAGACCAGATGGCGGCCATCTTGGATTCGTCCATAATGGCCGCCACAGGAGAGCCCATGTTGGCTCCCGCAAAAAAATGAATGCTTATGGTCATATCTACCCCTGGTAAAAAAATGGTACTTTTGGAACGAAGGGAACAATCGGGGTGATTTTTTGGATTAAGCCCCCTGACTATCACACAAAATTGGGCTTGATGAAGCAATTTGTTAAGGCCTTGGATGAAGATGGAGATTAAGTATCTGTGCTGTAAATTCCCAACTCTTTCGGAAGCAAAATTGAAAGAAGGAATTTTTGTTGGTCCACAGATTAGAAAACTGACTTTGGATGAACGCTGAAAGAACAATGACCAATCTTGAAAAAGAAGCGTGGATTGCTTTTAAGGATGTTATCAGCAAATTTTTGGTTAACAACAAGGACCCAAATTACCAAAACATTGTGAACAACATGCTAAATAAGTTCAGAGAGTTGGATTGTAATACAAGTTTAAAATTACATTTCTTGCATTCACACTTGGATTACTTCCCTGAGAATCTCAGAGCACTCAGCGAAGAACAAGGAGAATGGTTTCACCTGGCTGATTACTACTGGATGTTGAAACGCGATACTCCAGAATTATTACATAAAAGAAAAGGAACAGCGCATACATTTGAGACTAAAAGGCATAGATCTCTCAAGACAAATAAAGATGAATATGTAATTGACGTTAATAGTCTTCTTTCTTTTTAAAGCTCTCTGCATTTGTAATTAGTATAACAAAGCGAAATAGGTACCTAATGTAAATTAAAATAAATAATATTTATTTATGTTGTTTTTTCCCTTCCAGTTTGCAGAAAATCTTTGTGATAGAAAAAATGGACACCTTATTTGAAATCAGCGTAATTGAATTATATAAAATCAGTTATTAGTAAGAAAACAACTCTTACAAAGTTCTCATTCGCAGGCCTGTGTAATTAAGCATGAAATGTGGGCGATCTCCTTTGTAGTTGAAGTTAAAAACTTCATTCTTTAATTACTTGTTGGCGTGAGTCTTTATATCAAAGTTGTCCACTTTTCATTAGATGCGAAATACTTGTCATTCGACACTCAGAGCCACATCTCGGAAAATGTGACTACCTTGAAGCATGACTTGGATCAGGTGTTGCAAGGCTTGAGGAAATCTCACGCAGCTGCTATCTACAACTTGGAGAAGTTGACACCAGAAGCTGCGATGATCTTCCATGCCTACTGCGACACTGAAAATGCTCCATACAAGAGGGTAAGAAAACCCGAGTCGCTCGTATTTCCCTTTCCCCTTCTGAGGGGTGAAGAACCCTCATTGAGTAGATTGATGGCTTTAAAGATCCACTTTATATTTAAGAAATACTTTTACATTCATGTATTTTAAGCCGTAATCAGTTGCATGATTTTGAAATAACTGTATTTAATAGGTTAATTCATGTGTGTATATATATACACCTTGTTAGGGTTCTGTGTGTCGGTCTTTCTTCACACGAAGGTCAAGCTGGTGGCCTCGCCTCTAGTCCTGGCTTGGTGGAAGTGAGTTGCTCTCTTGCGCTCTTCACTGTACATAGCCAGGTACACCCGGCTCATCTGGTACCATCCTGAGCCAGGCCTCTAGTCTTCTCTTGAAGATTTCAATGACCCCTGTAACGTTTCTGAGGTCCTTTGGAAGCTTGTTGAAAGTTCTTGGCCCCCTGACAACCAAGCTATTTTCCTGCGTACTTCTGATTCTGATGATGATACACCTTGAATTTTGACCACCTGTAGTCGTTTTCTGAGGAAGTTGTAGATCCATTTTCCCACTTTGCCTGTTATTCCCGTATGTTTCATTTTATGTGCTATATCATGATCGCATTTGTCGAAAGCTTTAGCAAAATCCGTGTATATGACATCATAGTTTTCATTGCTTTCAAGTGCATCTAGGACGTTGTTATAATGCTCTATAAGTTGTGATAAGCTAGGCATGATCTTCCTGATCGGACGGAATCCATGCTGATTTTTGTTGAATCTTTCCAATGTCTCCAAGAAGTCATAGATTTTCTCTGACTATTCTTTCAAATATTTTGGTGAGGTGGGACGTCAAGGACACTGGTCTATAGTTCTTTGCTTGAGATCTATCCTCACCTTTATATATAGTGACAAAGTTTGCTCTTTTCAAGATGCTCGGTATTTCCCCCGTGTCGAGGGATCTTCTCCATATCCAGTATAAGGGTGTAGCTATTTCATTTTTACAGTTTTTAATTAATAGTGCGTTCCATTTGTCCAGACCTGCAGCTGAATGTGATTTCATTTGTCCTATAGCTCTCGCTACATCTTCGGGTGTAAAATCAGTCTGTTATACATTCTCCTTGCAATTTCTCTCTGAAGAATGCATCTATGTCAGATATCGCTTTGTCACTTTTTGGGTTACTGAACACCAATTCATACTGGGCTCTCAATGCTTCAGATATCTATCTATCTATCTGTATTAGGGGGGGTCGAAATTTTGTATTCTTATTCTACACACTGCTCGGAGTTTCCTTTGGGCCCCTAAATAACATACTGTAATTACACCACTGCCCCCCCCCCCCCCTACCCGTTGCATATGCCCCCCCCTTTTTTAAATTGAAATGAAATTGAAACCAATTTGAATAAAAAACCTGATAAATGACAAAGATTAAAGTAAATAATGATATAAGTAAAGTTAAAGTTTTATATATATATATATATATATATATATATATATATATATATATATATATATATGGGATGAATTTCACAATAAAACACGTGAAATGAATGAATGCTGCAAACCCACAAGGAAAAAGAAAAACGATTCCAAGGCCTTTCGTGTATTCAAAGCTACACCTCGTCAGGGACGAGGTGTAGCTTTGAATACACGAAAGGCCTTGGAATCGTTTTTCTTTTTCCTTGTGGGTTTGCAGCATATATATATATATATATATAAGATCTTTCTCCGTATATTACTTAAAGAATCAATTGAAGCATACTAAAATCAAAATATTCACCTTAAGAAATTTAAAATTGTAAATTACTAACACCACTGGCCTTTCCATTGGAACACAGGCTTTTTTCTCGACTCCAGTACATTCAAAATAAATTTGCTGTTTTCGTAACCAATTCTATCTCGTGATGCTTCTGTTACCACATTTACAGCATGTTCTACTCCCTGGCTGTGACAGGGAAAAGGAATAAGCTGAAGTGGTTCATTTCGAACTTTAAGATCATCATTATTTGTCAAATTCTGTAAAATAGGTGGAGGGGTGATGGTTTCGTTGTCCCAGTCGATCATGTTAGGATAATCATCTGCTTCAAAGTTCAGTGTTTTTGGCAGCTCAAAATTTCTCGCATTGGTGCTCCTAGTTCTTGCTCAAATGATGTGCTGAAGAGCCAGCTCTCTGACCTCTCTTCTTGTGTCTGTTATCATTGAGAGTAAGATATTCTCTGGGTGGGCAAAATAGGCGTTATTTCTGAGGACACGCTCCATAATCATCCGATGCTTTTTATATAAGCCTTTAAGCAAGTGCATGATATACCAAAAATTAAATGCTCCCTCATTTGCCTTTGGATGAGACTTTATCCAAAACCAGCCTGGAGCGTAAACCAGCATTATAATTTTTACTAGGTCTTGGATGTTTTTGTCTGGATTCCGTATAGAGACATATAAGCACAGGATCCTGTTTGCTCGTGTTAGTCATCTTGCATGATGGAGGGCACCTGGGGATCTGGTGGCTAACGCTTGTGAGGTGCGTCCAGATTGTATGCTAATGCACATTTCATACATATATTTTTGGTCACTGCTGAAACTTTTAACAATATCGGCCGAAACTTCTTTAATGTTGTCCTCTACAGGGGTATAATCAACTATATCCAGTTTGGTCAAATCCTCTCGGAGTTTATTTCCAAGAGAACCTTTGAAGGTGTTTGGTCCCGAAGTTTTTCCATCAATTGCTTCAAATACGTGCCTGAAGGGCAGTTCGTTTACATGCAAAAGGCAAATTGGCCATTGTACTGACCTGTCCAGATATAATTCAATCAATTTTAGCACTCCGCCAATCCTGCCAGTGTTCACTGGGGTGCCATCGCATAGCAAAGCTTTGAGGGATTCTTTGCTATTAGAATAAACTATAAAAGTTATTTCATCTGCAATACAACAAGCAGTTCCGTTATCTGGAACTATATGATCCATGTAAACATCACCAGGTTCTTTGACTATTACATAATGTTCTTCGTACTCCATTCCCTTCTTTGTCTTAGTTTGATCTTTTCTACCATCAAATCCGATGCCTTCAATCTGCGTGTTCTCTGATTTCACTTTATGTTCTTTTTACCCACACACATTTTCTCTTTCCACTTTTTCCTATCCAACATATTGGTTTCGTCTAATATTCCCATATCCTTCAAAGCTGCAGTTACTATAGCTGCAGTAGCTCTGTAACTTACATGGTATCTATCTGCCGTTATTGTTAAGTTATCATAAATAATTCTGTTCTGATGGTTTTCTCTCAGCTCAAAATCCGGAACAAAGTCAATATCGTCGCTGTCATCATCAATTTCCATGCTCTCATCTGCCATAATATGTAAAGGGTCCAGTTTGCTGGTTGAGGCGACATTCATATCTAGGCTTATCTTGGCTAGCTTCTTTCTAATCCTTTAACTCTATCATGAGTCCTTTCTCTTGCGGAAGTCGTTACTCTGTCGATTGGTCCTAGTTGGTTTTTTCTTTGTTTCTGCCCCACAAAAGACTCCCACTCAATCATTGGAACTCAAATATCACATCTGCAATCCGTTCGACTGATTTTTTTTATCGTAACAAGTACAAGTGCAAATATCAAACATTTCATCGAATGTCTCCACCTTCTGCTGAAAACTGTTGTTTCTTTGTTTTAATGGTACTTTATTTAGCTTTGCTGCAGATTGTATCAATCGTTCAACTTTTATAGCTATTCCTTCAAATCCTATATGTGGAAAGGAAAACTTCTCCCAAATGGCTTCCACATCTTTAGTGACAATTCTGTAACATTCTTTTGCTGTTCTAGAACCTTTCGAAATCAGTTCTTCTCGTTTTCTTACCAATAAATAATGCCTAAATACGTCAGCCATTGAAGGTGGAAATTCTGCAGGGTGACCAAATGTTGAATTGTGCGTTTTGCTTCTTGTCGCCATGATTTCACTTATTTAGGCCAAGTAGCATTAATAACAAGAAACTAATTGTTAAATTCTAGCAATTGAATCATTCGATCTGAATTTAATATAACTCATTCGGAATTAAATCATAACTCATTCAATCATAAACAATCTGAAACTAAACAAGAAAACGTGACAATAATTTATATAATTCATCTAATCTATCTAAATTAATCTATGTAATCTATTCAATCTATCTAAATTAATCTAATCTAATTTGGGGTTTATATCTGTGGAGAGAGTAAAATGGGGGGATGCTATGGAAGGGGTAAGGAGGGTCGCATATACTCATTTTTTTTAACAAGATGTTGAGATCATCATTTCCAACTACGTGCATACTGTGGAATTGGAGAAACTCGATTTTTGATGTTTCGACCCCCCTAATATATATATATATATATATATATATATATATATAATATATAATATATATATTTTTTTTTTTTATACTCGTGAATTTGAACCAAAAATAGACATTACACAACCAACACCTTGTTGATGTTGCGTGTGTTGGTCTTTCTTCACACGAAGGTCAAGCTGGTGGCCCTGCCTCTAGGCCTGGGTTGGTGGAGGAGCGAGTTGCTCTCTTGCGCTCTCCACCGCACATAGCCAGGTACACCCGGCTCATCTGGTGCCATACTGAGCCAGGCATCTGATCTTCTTTTGAAGACTTCAACTTTGACCCCTATAACGTTTCTCAGGTCTTTTGGAAGCTGGTTAAAAAGTCTTGGGGCCTCGTGACAACCAAACTATTTTCCTTCAGTGTTGAAGAGGTCCCTTGTCGGGCCTTTAATTTGGGAGCACTACACATTCTGCCTTTCCTATTTTACAGCGTTGTTTGGATGGTAATTGGGTTTAGTACCAGTATTTTTATAATTTTTGTGTATGTAGATTATGATGTACACTGTACAGTTGCCCGCATATGTAATGTTCTTCACATCACAGGCGACTCCGTACATGTGGCAATGCCGCAGTGATAGTCAAGGTACCCCAACTTGGGGAAGGTGCGGTGGAGGCATAGTCGTATGAGGCGGGGGGTCTGGGGTGGTGGCTACTGTCATTGTCTACTGTTTCGAAAACACTTTCTCACCACTCACAAACGGGATGTGAAGAACAAAACAGGTTGAGGATGGAAGCGAAAAACATCTAAAAAGGATGATGAGTATATGATGATGATGAGCAAGCGTAATAGAAAGAAGACTGGTGGGTGGGGAAGTGTGGAGGTTGGTTGTGTAATGTCTATTTTTGGTTCAAATTCACTAGTATATAAAAAATTGTATTGTGGTAGCTGTTCATATAGACTTGCAGTAATCATAATGGAACCTTATCTATACTAATAATTGTGACGGTCGAACTGCCTGCGAACTTGCTTTCTTTGTTTCTTATGGCCGGCCAAACCACTGGCCAGATTTGGATGAGACTTGGGGAATAGGAGTAACTGAGGCTGGGGAAGAACATAGGCTATGTGGAGTTGGCCTCCGAGGTCATATATATATAAATGAAAAGGTTTATTGGCAGACTATAGTCCATATGACAAATATTAATACAATGACAGATCACATACTAAGGATATAAATATATACAGTTGATTAAAAATAATACAGTAATGTCAAAGTTAAGTGGAACTACAGACAGATGTTTTCGTACCAAGAATTCCATAGCTTATGCTCATGGATGGATAGCTTGGATAATCGGGTTGATTGATTTTTTTAATTCTTTACATTAGACTGTATCGAGCACGTCTTGTTACCCCGGGAAGCTTGGGACATTGCGGGTAGCAAACATTTGCAAAGTTGAGCATCTCAGAGGTAGTTTATGTAAGAGTCTAAAAGACCCGTTGTACAGCGAATTTAGGGTTCTGCCAGAACCTTTTTTATAATTCACCCAGAGTTGCTGTCTGTATATATTACTGCAGAAAGTACGAAAGAGAGTGTCTTTAGCTTCACTTTTACGGAACCGAAAGTTCCTTAGTCATATTCATTTTTGCACAAAGGCTTAGAGATTTTCTTATATCTGAGTCCACTCGAGGAGCTGGTGGTAGTTTGACCCAAATACTTAAATTCTTGTACTTCCTCAATTATTTCACCTTTTATTTTAAACCTAAGATCAGTTGGCTGATTACGTCTTTTAGGATGAAATTGCATGACCTTAGTTTTTTGTAACATTAAAAAGAATATCATGTTTCTGCGAATACACTTCGCAGACTTTTAGTAGCCGATCCAGACCTTTAACAGAGGGACTTATTAACACCATATCATCGGCATAAACCAAGTTATTTATCCTTATGCTATCTATACAACATCCCACTGTTGCCTCATTAAGTGAAGCAATTAATCCATCAATATACACATTAAACAGCATAGGGGAAAAGCAAGGAGCCTTGTCTCACCCTGCAAGAGGAGCCAAAACATTCGGATAGTACATTGCCCCACCTAACGGTAAAAGATTGGTGGGAATATCAAAATTTCAATAAATTTAATATGTACATGGGAACCTTCCTGTCTTCTAGTTTTTTAAATAAAATATTGTGGTTCACTCTATCATATGCCTTACTTATATCAAGGAAACACCTATAAATAGTTGAATTACTGTCAGTGTATTTAGATATTATTTCTTTAAGTACATAGATAGACAGGTTAGTTGAGTGGGACCTTTTAAAACCAAACTGATTAGATGTCCATAGGAAATCATTTAATCGATGTGTGTGTGTGTGTGTGTATATATATATATATATATATATATATATATATATATATATATATATATATATATATATATATATATATAGGCTGTGTGACGTCAGCCTCCGATGTCACATATATATATATATATATATATATATATATATATATATATATATATATATATATATATATATAGGGTGTTCCATAAGTCCGGCATCATAGGAGAAATTCATATTTTTCTATTTCTACAAACCATAATTCATATTTTTCTCTCTACAGGCCATAATGTCTGTGAGCAAGGAAGAACGAATCCAGATAATTCTCACTCATAGGAAATCGGAGTCAGAGACTTTGCAACAAGTCTGCTAACACAACTCTGTGTTATTGGCTCGCGGTCTGGATGCAGTCTGTTAAATTCAGCAGCGGCCTCTCGTTGACTCCGATTTCCTATGAGTAGAATTATCTGGATTCGTTCTTCCTTGCTCTCAGACATTATGGTTTGTAGAAATAGAAAAATATGAATTTCTCTATGATGCTGGACTTATGGGACACCCTGTGTGTGTGTGTGTGTATATATATATATATATATATATATATATATATATATAACGAAACCTATGGTAAAAGTATTGAATGCCCGGTAAGGTCAACGCCCTTGATGATGGTTAGGTTAAGTCGTGATATTTAATCGGAGTGTACAGTATATATAGGCTATGTGACGTCAACCTCCTGTGTCATATATACACCTTTGGTAACCTTTGGTTTGCTTCCGCCCGAATTGTTCATTCTGACGAAGGTCAAGCTTTTCACTCCACCTTCGACCTACAGTTTAACGTGGAATCCGAACCACGCCCCACCAGCAGCCCAGCGTCTTAACCACTAGGCTACCCAGGGTACCCATTTATCTACCAACCACTTTCTTTATTGTGTGGAAGGATGAACAGCTGGGTTTGTCGTGCGCCGGCTGCCGCCACAGGGTCTCGATCCCGGGGCCGATAGATTCGTAGTCAGGAACGCTAACCACTATACCACCGAGGCGCATATATATATATATATATATATATATATATATACACACACACTTCAACTGCAAAGAACACGCAGTATAAATAACGTAAAGAACGACGCTTGTATAGGAGATATTCCGCGCAAGACGAGAGAGAGAGAGCGAAACAAATGAAAAAATGAGGTAACCACCCGGGAATCGAACCCGGGATCTCCGATTGCCGGTCAGATGCGATACCATTACACCATGGGCCTCACTCTTCCAAATGCCGTAATTCTTCTACATACTCGCAGAAACCAATGCCCCAAGGGGGGGCACCTCCCGCATGCCGTAACATTATTACATTCAACTGCAAAGAACACGCATTATAAATAACGTAAAGAACGACGCTTGTATAGGAATATATATATATATATATATATATATATATATATATATATATATATATATATATATATATATATAGTACTGTGCAAAAGTTAGAGACCACTATCGATTTAATAACCTTTAGATAATCTGTCGTATGAAAATTGGTTTTGATACTAAAATACATATTAACTAGAACCTCTGGTTCATATTAACGTATAACTAAGTTATTACTTAAGTGTATAAAGTTGTATAAGCTGGATGACCCTCTACTCTGTATAAATTGGACTTGAGGGTTGATTCATTATATTACTTATAACGCATGTGTTTAAAGATCTAGCGAACTATTACTGATGGATCTGCAGTAAATGCTCCTAAGCTATTATTATTTCAATATTTACAATTAAAAGTATCGACTATTCACTTAAATTCTGCAAAACAAATTATCCAAAACGTTTCTCATTATAATCCTAATTCATGCTGTTTTTTCTTTCACGGGCTTAAGAAATGACAAAAAGTACAATTTCTGATGAGATTAGATATAAAATAATACATTTGCATGGTGAGGGACTGAGTCAAAGAAAAATAAGTGAATCTACAGGCGTTTCCAAAACTGGTGTACAAAAAATCTTGGCTCGTCACAGATCAAATGGAACCCCCCAGCTGATCGCCCTAGATCAGGGAGGCCCTCTAAGCTTTCGCCATCTGATCTACATTATCTAAAGATTACTTCCCTTCGAGACAGACGCAAATCCAGCACTTCACTTGCAGCAGATCTCGAAAAACAACAGGTTTCTCAGTTGATCCCTTTACTGTTTGAAGGAAACTTAACTCAGTAGGCCTTAAAAGACGTGTTGCAGCAAAAAAGCCACTTTTAAGGAATGGAAATAAAGAGAAGAGAAGAAAATGTGCTTTGGAACACAAGTATTGGACATCTGAGACCTACTGAATTAAGCTTCCTTCGTACAGTAGAAGGATCAACTGAAACACCTGTTGTTTTTCGAGATCCGCTGCAAGTGAAGTGCTGGATTTGTGTCTGTCTCGAAGGGAAGTAATCTTTAGATATTGTAGATCAGATGGAGAAAGCTTAGAGGGCCTCCCTGATCTAGGACGATCAGCTGGAGTCCTATTTGATCTGTGATGAGCCAAGATTTTTTGTACACCAGTTTTGGAAACGCCTGTAGATTCACTTATTTTTCTTTGACTCAGTCCCTCACCATGCAAATGTATTATTTTATATCTAATCTCATCAGAAATTGTACTTTTTGTCATTTCTTAAGCCCGTGAAAGAAAAAAACAGCATGAATTAGGATTATAATGAGAAACGTTTTGGATAAATTTGTTTTGCAGAATTTTAAGTGAATATGTCGATACTTTTAATTGTAAATATTGATATAACAATAGCTTAGGAGCATTTACTGCAGATCCATCAGTAATAGTTCGCTAGATCTTTAAACACATGCGTTACAAGCAATATAATGAATCAACCCTCAAGTCCAATTTATGCAGACTAGAGGGTCATCCAGCTTATACAACTTTATACACTTAAGTAATAACTTAGTTATACGTTAATATGAACCAGAGGTTCTAGTTAATATGTATTTTAGTATCAAAACCAATTTTCATACAACAGATTATCTAATAGTTATCAGATCAACAGTGGTCTCTGACTTTTGCACAGTACTGTGTGTGTGTGTGTATATATATATATATATATATATATATATATATATATATTAATATTATATAACGTTCAACTTTCACATGGGCAACGCCGGGTTGCTCCGCTGTTCACGATCATATTAATTGTTTATCTTTATGAACACAGACATTACATTATAATTACCTATATGTCAATGACTACATTCAATTGTCGTTTAGATATACAGTATACGTCTGTGTTATATGTTGTTGGACTAGGTTGTCCCCCTTCAACCCCACTTTCCCCCAGTTGAGGTACATTGACTATCACTGCGGCGTTGCCACATGTATGGAGTCGTCTGTGAGGTGAGGAACATTACATATGCGGGCAACTATACCGAGCTCTCCTTTCCAGGGAGTACAGGTTTAGTTTATGTAGGCTTTCCCAGTAGTTGATTTCTTTGCAGCCATCAATCTTAGCTGTGAAATGTGTCCGAGTTTCTTCTAGTTTAATAGTTTCTTCGTTTTTATATGGGGACGTCAAGACTAACCAGTATTCAAGTTTTGGTGGTAGTGGTAGATTACTCTACCTTTTCAAATCGAACCCCTTTGTACATATGCAGGGTATTCCGTAAGTCCCTCTACCCCGTTTAGCTAGCCTCTTCTAGTAGGAAAATTCCTGGATGAAGGGACTTTATGGGGCACCCTGTGTATAATTAGATTTCAAGCTTTTGCGATATTTTTTACTGTTACATAAGTGACGTATAAATAGGCTGACCATACGTACCGTTTTGAACGGGACAGTACCGTTTTTTTTTATGGGTTCTGTATGGGTTCTGTCACTGAAGAATAATTGTAAGCTCAATATGTTTATGTACTTACTTTTTCATGAATACAGAATATTACATAACCCCCGTCCCTTTTTTGCCATCCCAATGTCCCGTTTTTGTCTCAAGGAAATATGGTCAGCCTACGTATAAAGCTAAATGGAAATCTATGATGCAATAAAACAAATATTTAAAATACTTTTCTTTTTCTAAAATTTTGTGATTAAAATTAAAGGTGTTGAAAAGAGAGAAGCATTTTATCATAAATTTATTGTAATAAATTTTTAAAACTATTTTGTTTATTTAAAAGGGAATCGTTCTGTAACGATCGGTCTTTCCACAGACGCTGATTCTGTTTACGATAGGATTTGATCTTCACTACTCGTCGGTATCCACTGATCGACTGGATTGGACGGCGTACAATCACCTCATTCACTTATGGACAGAAAAGGGCAAGTTGAGAGTGGACGATGCCGCTGCCATTATCTCCAGAATCGCAAATGCGCCCGTCGTTTTTCGGCCGGAAAGTGTGGACGTTATCCAGAGGTTGTGTCCTTATTGAAACGACCTCGTTTACTAAAATCAGCGGACAAACCGGTTTTGATAGCATTGGCCATTGGTGAAAGAAGTCTTGACGGAATAAGGACGTCAATCTCCCCCCCTACGATTGGCTTCATTTTAACCAAATCCTAATTTGCTTCTTTCAGTGTGTTTACTTATTCGATTGTACTGTATTGTTGCTGTCTAACGATTTTCGTGAAAAGTGGCGCGTCGTGTCAGTCCAAAGAGCGAAGTAAACATCCGAGTCGAATGTGATCAGCAAACGTCAAAAGTTCCCATTTGATGACGGACGAATCTCTCTCACCTCGATATTAACCTTTTTCCAGAAATGAAACTCTTCCTCGTCAGTCGAGTAGAAAGAGATGAGAGAGGAGAAATATCCTCCCTTTCCTAAACTCAATAATTTTGAAGTAAAATAACCATTGGTTGGTTTGTATTTTCATTGTTTTTAAGCGTAAAACTTGGCGATTGGTGATCAAAATTATTGGTGCTGTTTTAATTAAGACCAATAAAGAAATTACATAGGCGAAAAGTGATACCGAAAATAGAGTAGAAAAGAGTATAATTATATTAGTTAGTTCCTATTCCAGTTTATAAGAAGATATAAAAGGGAACTCTTTAAATTATTATGAAAAATATATTGCGTTCGAATGTCGCTTCATATTTAATATATATCTAAATTTTTTTAATATTTTTTTAAGTAAAAATGACTGATAATTCATACATGTGATGTCCCTTTTATGGGTGGGTGGGTGGGTGGGGTCGGCTGGGTGGTGGTATTTGAATTTTATCTTTAGTTATATTTCGTTTTCGGCAAAGCTGAATTACCTGATGCTTTTTCGTATTAGGTTCCTACATTTATACTTAACGTAGACAGCGGAGGTTAGAAGGAAGGTTTGTTATATTCACCGTAATTATCGTAGTTAAGCTTTCATTCTATTGATTTAGTTACGTAATGTAAGTCTCCAAGTCCAAATATTTTATTTTAATCGAGTGACCTTTTAGGCACGAGAAGATTTTCATTTTCCCTATTTCAAATGTACAATATAAGTCCCTCCAAAATATTACGGTTTTAGCACACCTGGTATTTATCGTTTTAAAACTTACGCCATAAGTTAATACAATGTGAATTGGAGGAAGATAAACGATTAGCATAAATTCGTCTCGATAAAATGATTAGTAGTATAAAAGAACGATCTACTTCCCGACTGTATTGAAACATTGAAACGAATATCTCTAAGAAACGAACGAATAAATGAATATAAATTCATTTTTTACATTCATTTGTTTCTTACAGATATTCATTTCAATGTTTCAGTACAGTAATACAGTCGGAATGTAGATCGTTCTTTTATAATACTAATCATTATCATTTTAATTGGCGAGATGAATTTGTGCTAATTGTCTATCTTCATCCATTTCATATCGCATTAACTTATGACGTAAGTTTTAAAACGATAAATACCAGGTGTGCTAAAACCGTAATATTTTGGAGGGACTCTTATAATAATATATCGTCACTTAAGAGTGTTATATCAAGTTAGATTTGCTTTTTAACTTTGTTAACTTCGTTAACTTTGCTTTTTAACTTCGTTAACTTCGTTCACAGCTTTTTTTGTATTGGCTTTTTATTTTATTTGTCTCGAGAACCTTGGACCTTGATTTTGGTTTCCGAGGGGCGTTCGCCCTTGGCCCCTCCTTCCTGCGTAGAAAAAGCGGAAGTTAATGTAAATGTGACGCGAGAGTTAACGAGAAACGGAGGAATGGAAGCGGCTTGTGAAGTGTGTAAATGAAGACGTTGGTCTTACCTAACGTACCAGTGGAGGCATACCCCCAACCTTGTCATGGGAGGTAACACTGGATCCTTGGGGTTGAGATGGTACCTTATTCCTTGGAGTGATGCCTTTGTATATCTGTGCGTAATTGATTTGACTGTTTTCGGTCGCGTATATGAGCGTCGTGCGCACTCTATGTGGGTAATGGGTTCCTAAATGTAATGTGATTGGTTTAGGTAACATAGAGAGAACTAAGAGTCGGATTGACCTCCATGAGAGTCCGAGAAAAACTGGAGATTTTGTTTGAAGGTCATAAGGATTTTCAGAATTAAATTTGTAAATAGAGAAGCAGAGCCTTCGGCTCCCTGACCTACGGGCGGGGCTTGTGCTTCGCAAACTCGCCTACGGCGAGGGCACGTTAGGGTTACCCTTTTGTCGGAGAGTTCATTCTCCCTCTCCCCCTCACTTCCCTTTATGCAACTTGGGGAGCTAACCCCCATCCCCCTTGTTGCATAAAATGGTTGAAACATTGTGGGTCATTTTTTTTAAAAAGGAAATGGAAGGAATTGTAGGTTTTTAAATGTTTAAGGAATAGTGCTGAATACATTAAGATTAGAGTCCCCTTTAAGGTAATTTCTTCTGAAATTAATGGCAACGTGATTTCCATAAGGTCTGACCTTATACACAAGTTAAGGTTTGGGAGAGGAAGAAATAATGTAATAAAATGAAGCTGATTGAAGTATCAATCTTCGGAGTCCTGGACACGGAAGATGGCTTTACTCTGTTGCAGATTTGCCCTTTGTCAGTCTTGAGGTGTGTGTGCCCACCCACTCCCGAAACCACAGTGTGATGAATTGTGAACTAATTGGCAATTTACCTAAATTTCCATTTCGTAAGTTTATTACTCATCCCCAAAGTTACTTTAGTACACCTTCCTTTCACCTCTTTCTTAAGTCATTTCTGGATGTGCTTCTCATTAACTCCGTCAACAAATAAGTCCGAGCGAATGCGGAGCATTATTGATGCTGATCCGCTTAGATGATACGTATTGGATGTCTGGCATCCTTCAGCGTATCCCTTTAAAATACAGGAATAGAGGTTTTTCTGATGTGATATAATTTTTAATGATTTGCCATTTATGGCGAGTGACTTACGAGTCAGGGATGGTTTGAGTTTAAAGACCCCATCACACTAGGGATATATTGTCTTTAGTGTTGTGCGAAACGAGAATGATGATTGACACGCTTGAAAGTCTGTTAACGCCTAGAGTGTCATAGTAAAGAACGCAAACTTAAATTTGATGGAAACCTGAGAATATATTTTAAAATTTTATAAATTTACTATTTATGAGCGTTAGATTCTTTTCCCCCCATATATTTTAACATTTATTCGTGTCTATGTATCCCTTGTAGTTATACAAGTTCCAATTCAGAATCTATCTCACATTCCGTGCGCTCTGACTGACGCACTGGTAGGACAAAAGAAAGCTATCTTCTGTCCCACTGGTGGGTCAGGCCGCACTTAATGTGTTAAGGCGATAATTTAATATCGCATTAACTTATGGCGTAAGTTAATAAATACCAAGTGTGCTAAAATCGTAATACATCGTATTTTGGAGCGACTCTTCCTGGAGAAAGCAGGAAGGGACCCTATTTACAAAATAGGTTCAAGATTCTCACTGTCACCCTGAAAAGCATCTTCATTGAGGAATGAAGAGATTCAATTATGAGCCCATATTTATTAATGTCTGGGAAGAACTCATTCTAGAGCTGGGTATAAACTTTTGTTCGCTCTATGCTTCATTTAAAGTTGGCATATACTCGTATATATAACCCGGGGAGAACCTATTAATTGAACAGTTTTGGGGTGTTCAGACGTTGTCACTATAATCACACTGAACTTTTCTCACGGTAGAGCACGAAGTTTCCCCATTCGAGTGTGCTTCGTATGACGTTTTATATCTAAAGTATGTATCATTGCTTCATATTTACTGGATTTCCCTTGTATCTGAAAAGACGGAAAGTCGCGGTCTAGTAATGGTCGTCGCCGTAAAACAAGATTTATCTTCACCAGAGTATTTAGTATACCATGAAAATGTATTTTTTTTCTTTTTAGAGCAGTGACTATTTAGGAATTACGTTAAAAACGGTTTGAAACCTTTTCAGAGATTAAATGTTTTCAATTCACAGTTTGTAGAGAGGAAGCGAAGCACAAATTCAAGAATTTTTGCATCTTCAAATTCCTTTACAATGAATTAAGTACGAAATAGTTTTTAATGGGCAAAAGAGCTATTTTTTTACACTTTAGACCAGTGGTTCCCAACCTCTCTTTGCTGCGACCCTAAATTGGCCACCAACAAGACCTCCCGACTCTCAGGTTTATGATAAAATTTAAATTCGCATAAATATGAATTGAATTAAGAAATAGTGAATATAGTGACCCCCGCGACCCTGATTTAGGTCGGGACCAGAGGTTGAGAACCACTGTAGTTAGACCAGGGGGTTTTCAAACTGCGTTCCGCGAGAACTTGATGGGGTTCCGTGGGGCATGTCATGAGAGACTGAAAAGGAGAGAGAGGTAAGATAAAATAATATCAACTGGCATGGATGAATTTACGATAGATATTCTGCGAATTTAGTGATTGTGTTTTGAAAGGGCAAGGTAAAGATAGAGTGGGCGAGAGAGATAATTTTAATTCAAACTACGAGATATCCAGAATAAGCGTTTCCCTCTCGCAGCCACAGTAAGAAACAGGAGCCCATTTTATAAACAAAACACAGCTGACAACCACAAGCACTGGTTTGATTGATTTGGCGAGTTTTTCTATGTTTTTAGGTTTAGTTTTCTCAGTTCACGGAAGTTATGATCACAGTAATGTAATGTTGAACTTTTATCCAAAGAAAATCAATCTCATCCAAGTCATTGAACATTTATTTATTTGACTAACTATTAAAATTTCTCTCTCAATTATTTTGCATTGAAACCTTTAATTTTACAATAAACATGATATTTTGTACACTTATAATTTCTTTTATGCTGACAGTAATGTTGGGGGGGAAATTTTAAAAAAAAATCGGTCAATAAAAGTAAATTCTTTTTTTTTCTTGTAAATTTCTAAACTCGTATATATTTTTTGGTGAAATTCATATAACTGTATATGTGAATTTCATAAACTTCCTAAATAAACTGCAGTGAGCATAAATTGTTTTATTACCATTTGCCTTGTATCATTAAAATTTTACATGGTCAAGGTTCCATGAAGTTTTTTTTTTTTTAAAGTAAAAGTTCCGTGGCTTCAAAAAGTTTGAAAAACTCTGGTTTAGACTATACAAATTGGCAAAAATTTTCATATTTTTTTTTACATAAACGTGACTGGGAATGATGTTTGTATTCACTGAAGAAAAGATTTATATCATTATTAATAATAATAATTAATGATAGTAAGTAAGTCTGTTTTTTTTTTTTTTAATTTAACCGATTTCGAGTTTTAATACTATTTTAATTTATATATATGTAAATAACCTTTGGTTTAGCTTCCGCCCGAATTGTTCATTCTGACGAAGGTCAAGCTTTTTTCACCACCTTAGACCTACAGTTTAACGTGGAATCCGAACCACGCCCCACCAGCAGCCCAGCGTCTTAACCACTAGGCCCCCAGGGTACCCATTTATCTACCAACCATTTTTTTATTGTGTGGAAGGATGAACAGTTGGGTTTTGCTGCGCGCCGGCTGCCGTCACCGGGTGTCGATCCCGGGGCCGATGGATTCGTAGTCAGTGACGCTAACCACTACACCACCGAGGCGTGTATATATATATATAATTTTTTTTTTTTTCGTTTTTTGTTTCGTTTCAAAGTATGACCGCTCATGGCCACCAAAGAAAGGTGGATAGCAGAGCGAAACAGGACGAAGACTATGAAACAGCGAACGGAAGTGAACAATAGACGGGGAGGAGGGGGGGTGGGAATTATCAGTCACAACCGGTAAAGAAGACGGGAGCGAAGGAGGAAGGAGAACAACCCGGTTACCGAAAAGTAGGGACCTTCCGATAGAATAGCGCCAAGCCTATCACAAGGCCCGACGCTCTCCAAAAAGGGAAAATACTCTGCGCGCAGCGCAGAGTAAAGCGGACACTCCACCAGCAGGTGGGCAATTGTGAGTACGATGTTACAATCGGGGCACCCGATCCCCGGCCATCAAATAGCCATGGGTCAGGTGGGTGTGGCCAATACGGAGGCGGGCCAAAGCCACCTCCTTATGGCGCGACCGATGGAAGGAAGAGGCCCAACATCCCAATTTGGGTTTAATCTTGCAGAGTTTGTTATTTGTAGCGCCATCCCAGCGACTCTGCCACCGGGAGCGCAAAAACCTACGGAAGCCAGGGATATAATCGGAAAAGGGGAGGGACACGGGTGAAACCTGTAGTCGGCACGCGGAACGGGCAGCTCGATCGGCAGCCTCATTTCCAGCCACGTTAACATGTGCAGGAACCCAGCAAAATACCACCACCTTGCCACCAGAAGTGACAAGGACATGGCACAGTAGCTGGATTCGTCGGACCAGTGGGTGGACAGGGTCAAAACACTCCAGGCCATCCAGGGCACTGCGGGAATCGGAATAGATGACAAACGACCCATCCGGACGCTCCCGCACCACCTCCAGAGCGCTCAGAATGGCATAGAGCTCCGCCGTGAAAACGGAAGCCTCATCAGGAGACGGGTACATCGGGGAGCAAGGGCAAACGACTGGGGAACAGCCGCGGCCCCAACGCCCCCCGACGACCTCGAACCATCTGTGAAGACCGCAACACATGCTGAAGGAACAGAGACCGAAGTAAGGCAGAGTCAGAATCGGCCCTGCGAACGGGGCGCAACGCCCTACAGCACGCAACAGGGGTGCTCTCCCAAGGTGCAACACCTCTGAAAGAGACCGGTATAACGGATGGAGGAGGAGTGCCCATACCATCGAGGAGAGAGTTCACCGTGTCGGTGAAATACCAACCCCCATCCCGGCAGAACGCCCTCTCAACCACCTGGAACAGAGGAGAGGTGGGAAGACGGAGGATCCGGAGATAGTGCTTAGCAATGAGGAACGACCTCCGATCCTCCAAGGGAGGGATGTCGCACTCAACCTGCAGACTATCAACCGGAGAGGAGCGGAAGGCGCCAGATGACATGCGCAGTCCTCTAGAGAGTCCCGGATCCAGTATCCGAAGGGCCGTGCGGGAGGCGGAGCCATACACCACACTCCCATAGTCTAATTTGGACTGTACCAGGGACACGTACAAACGGAGGAGCGTCCGCCTATCCGCGCGCCATGTAGTATGCGACAGATGTCCCAGCAAATTCAGGGTACGTCTCGCGGACTCGCGCAGCCGGCGAAGGTGGGGAACCCAGCTCAAACGGCTGTCGAAAACCATACCAAGAAGAGTACTGATGGAACGAGGGCCAGAGGCTGACCCCCCCGAGTGTAAGGTGAAAGGCCGGGATGGCGCCGGATCCCCGTCTCCTCGACGGAAGGAAGGCCACACACGAAGTCTTCGGGGAAGACAGCGTAAGGCCCACCGATGACGCCCAGCGTTCAACCCGATTGACCGCGAGTTGGACTTGCCTCTCCACGAAGGGGGGACTCGTCCCCGCGGCATAGACAGCCAGATCATCTGCGTAGATGGAACAGCGCACCGAGGGCGGAAGAGCTCCCGGTAGCGCAGACATAACCAGATTGAAGCAGGAGACGCTTAAAACACACCCCTGGGGCACCCCTCCTCCTGAACATACAGGTCAGATAGGGCTGCCCCATTACGGACGCGGAAAGTGCGACGGCAGAGGAAGCTGCGAAGAAACGTGGGCAAAAAGCCCACAAAACCAAGAGACTTCAAACGGTCCATGACAAGAATTACAAAAGAAGAATGTGCTCCAAAGAATATTTAGGATTGAATTCACACAAATTTGACAAACAGGCAGCTAAACCTAGGATAATCACCTTCGGCCTAGCCTAGGGAAGGATGGTATGAGAGAGATAAACAGACTACATAATGACGTAAGGTATCGAGCCTTTAAATTGTACATTACTTAACATTAAAGTGTACATTACAGGTACACACATTAAACATTATCTTTAGTGCCACAATTCTTTAAATCTTGATACTCTCCAGTTTTTCAGTCTCATAAATGCCTGTTAATATCCTAAAACAATCGTTTTCTTTAAAAATCCCAAAACAAAGAAAACTTATTTTTGGACACTGGTAATTAATCGTTTTACCTCTACGGGTCGATTTTGATATAAGAGTAGGTTTTTCTGGTATATTTTGGTGCGTTTTATTCAAATCTGACCTTCATTTCTTGTGCAAATGAATTACTGAATGCCCTGTTAGGTTAACTGTACGCCCTTGACGAATGGTTAGGTTGTCGTGATATTTTCGTTAGTTGGGTTAAATCGTGATATTTTCATTAAAACTAATGAAAATATCACGACAATCTAACCAATCATTGCAAGGGCATACAGCTGACCTAACCGGGTATTCGATAATTCATTTGCACAAGAAACTAACGAAAATATCACGACTTAACCTAACCAATTATCAAGGGCGTACAGTTGATCTATTAGTAAATAGTAAATACTATTCCAGAAACAAACAATGTTATAATTAATAATAGATCAACTGTACGCCCTTGATAATTGGTTAGGTTAAGTCGTGATATTTTCGTTAGTTTTAACGAAAATATTCTGTCAAAATTGGTTGGGGAGGGAGATAACCTACAAGTACCGAAATGAAGATCAGATTTGAATAAAACACCCCAAAATACAACAGAAAAACCTATTCTCATATCAAAATCGACTCGCAGGGGTAAAACGAATGATTACCCAAATGCAGTTTGGAGAGGAATCCATAATTTGCCAACTTAACCCAGCATAACTATGTATTTTAACGATACTGTGACCAGTCTCCGAACCGCGTCTGCAATTTCAAATTTTCACTTTTTATAATAAAACACACGGAAAAATATTAACAAAAACTTAATAAGACAGCTAATTTCGAAAAATATATACAGGGTGTTTCAGGAGGAAAGGTCAATACTTCGGGAGGTGATAGTATCGGTCATTGTGAGAAAAAAGTTCATATGAACATGTGTCTAATTCTGAATGGTTACGGAGATACAGCTGTTTGAATCTACAAATACAAAAGCATTGTTAATGGTAATCAAGAAAGAGAAACCAATTACTCTTTCTAACATTTAATGTTTAAACAGTGGCATTTTGAATGGTATCAGATACAGGAATTCTGCGGTTCGGAAACCGTCGACGGTATTCTGCAACAGCAGCTGTTGCACTTCCATCGCAAAAACCTTACATATACACCATATCTACATATTCGGCATGTGTAAAGGTGTGTGGCAATTCTTAACACTGCTTCAAACACCAAACAATGTCACTCACAACAGTCAGCTATTGATTGGCTTATGTTACATGCTTACATAACAGCTTACATGGTTCAAGGTTATAGGGAGGGAAGGGGGAGGAAGAGCTGCGCGCGCATCAAATTCAAACAGCTCTATCTCCGTAACCATTCAGAATTATATACGTGTTCATATGAAGGTTTTTCTCATAATGACCGATACTATCACCTCCCAAAGTATTGACCTTTCCTCCTGAAACACCCTGTATATATACATTTTTATTTTGTTTAAGGTGCTTCAACCCAGCTGTAATAAGGACACCGGACAAAAAATTAGTCACCCCTCTCAGAATGTACCTAATAACGTGTGACGGCGCCTCTGGCCTTGATAACCGCACGAATCCGGCGAGGCAGAGACTCTACGAGGTTGTGCATGTACTGAACATCGATTTGCTGCCACTCGTTCATCAGCCGGTCCCGAAGTTCCGCCAGAGTCCGTGGGTGTCTATTCTTGCGCTTCACTTTCTGTTTCCAGCATGAACAACACCTTCGACGCATTCAGGATTAAAGGCTTCATTGGACCTGCGATGTACTCGTCGCCTCCCATCATTGGAGAACAAACAAAAACGGGACTCATCGGACCAAATTACACGTTTCCAATCTGCCGCAGTCCGGTTTTTGTGCCTCTGAGCCCATTTATAACGTGCCAATTTGTGACTTGCTGTTAACAGCGGCCTCTTCCGTGGTACCCTGCTCCAGATGTCCATCGCATGCAGTTCTCGTCGCAATGTCCGTTCGGAAATTGGTCGCTGGAGAACCTCATTGGTTTCTTGGAGCAATTGTTCTCTGGTTTGAAAACGATTTGCAGTTACTAGACGAGAAACATGGCGGCGGCCCCTATTGTCGAGAATTGTTTTCCGGCCACAGTTACGCCGTCGATTGTCAGTTGATTGCGAACTACACCACTCTTTGTAAACTCGCTGGACAGTACGCGTTGACACACCAACAAATTGGGCTACTTCAGACATTTTGTGTCCGTGGGCTCTGCCAAACACGATGGCTCCTTTTTGCCACTGAGTAACGTCTGCCTCACGACCCATTTTGCAGACTATATCCAACACACACTTTGTTCTTCACCACCTCACGAAACAGATCTGATCCTGTGTGCTACGTCACCGCTACTTGTCACTTACCAATGCTACATCAGCGCCCTCTGTGTGACCTTGAACTTCCTACTATCGGTGCTATAGGGGTGACTAATTTTTTGTCCGGTGTGCTTATAAACCAATACCTTCTTTACCTTATCTCCCCAAACAAAAGTTTACAAAATTATAACTATAAATAGAGAGTAATCAGCAAATATTTGCCTTGATAATATATATATACAAATTACAAAAAAATTGAAGAATTCAGTATAATTATGTATTTGAAGGAATTTTATTAAGAAAGTATTTCTTTAAAAATATAAATTTTAAGTTAAACTTTTATTTTATTATATGAAAACATTCTATGGGTAACTAATATATTTCAATATTATTTTAATATTCTTGTATAATTTAATACGTAAGATTGTACTTAGGGTGGATCGATTTTACATTTTTTTCGATTTCCATATTCTAATAGAGACAAAAACTTGCGCATGCATGAAAAATAGCCTCTGCAAAATCTTAGCTTAATAGGTAATCATCTTCTGCCCCGGCAGAGCGATGAAAATCATATTTTAGTAGTCAAAAACGTATTTTCTTATAATTTTTAAAATATTTCAATACGCATCAAAATTATTCCTAATAACTATAAAGTCGATGAAAAAGACCTCATATGATCGTTTTTCCAAGCGCGTTGTCCTACGTTAATATCTTTTGCCCCCGGCAACAACGTCAATTGTTGAAAAAATAGGTAATTTATATACATATTTTCAGATCGGTTCTTTGTCTTAAATAATGCATTTATATATTTCCCATAGCATTTATATCGTTGCTTAGGCATGAAATAACACACACACATGCCTATTACACAGTAATGAATTATCACTGCGACACCTCATTCAAGACTTGGACGGCAAAACAACTGGGCCAATGGGCTTTACTGGACCAGTTGGAAAACAACTGAACGACTGCGAAAAACTTCCAATTACAGAATTCGATGCCATTTCATCTCCCGACATTGACATAGATGATGCCGAGTTGAGCACTGACCAAAAATATTTGTTAGGCATCTACAGAGCAGTGTCGAGCGGTAGCTGCTCTTCAGCTCTCGCGGCTCGAAATCCAGGTAAGATGGCGCATTCCAGGTGGCTGACAACAGCAAATAGATTTCTGCGCCTCTATGTTTCAACCAGTGAACCCTCCAGCACCTTCAACGAAATTGTGCGATTCATTATGACAGTTTACGCACCAATTTGGTTTAAGATAAAGAAAAACTCCAGTTTCACTGAGGGCGCAAAACATTTTTTCGAAATGATGTCTCTCTCTCAGACCATGCCTCAAAGATCTAAGACAATCGCCAACAAAGTCCTCCGTAGAAATTCTTTCTTTGCTCACCCAGAAAATATTTTGATCTCCATGCTACATGCCGATGAGCAACACATAAGAGAATTGGGATGGAGAAGAATATTAAAAGCACGATCAAAACAATCACCAGCGGGGGAAATTCGAGCCTTCGCCATGCCTGAGCTGCTCTACGATAGTCAAAACTATTACGAAATGATCAACTGGCAAACGACTGAGGTGACTGAACCCCCGTTACAAAAACAATACCTGATACCCGAATAAAGAGTTTGTTGAGACGGGAGACCAGCCTGATGGACTGATCCCACTATTCCCTTGTCATACTCAAGCGGTCGAGAGACTCATCAAATTAGTAACCGAAGCCTCTGCCAGTGTAAGTGGAATAGAAGAGAGGGACGGATTCATCCGCTCCCGTCTTCACTCCCGAACAAAAATTCCACGATTTGATTCTAAGAAAGATTACCGTATGTAAATCGACATGCAGCCAAAGGAAGGGTGGTTGGGGCTGGATAGGGTGGAACTCGACGTACAGCCACCTCCTCGTGGTGAGTTCTGGGTTGCTAATTTTATAAAATTAGCAAGCGAGGAGCTGTACTTAGTACTTATCGTACTTATAACATCGCATTAACGTAATTATAATCCACATTTAGACTTTTCTCGGGGACAGAAGATATTACTCTAGAGTCATAAAATTTTGCGTGTGTGTTATTTCATGCCTAAGCAACGATATAAATGCTATGGGAAATATATAAATGCATTATTTAAGACAAAGAGCCGATCTGAAAATATGTATATAAATTACCTATTTTTTCAACATTTGTCGTTGTTGCCGGGGGCAAAAGATATTAACGTAGGACAACGCGCTTGGAAAAACGATCATATGAGGTCTTTTTCATCGACTTTATAGTTATTAGAAATAATTTTGATGCATATTGAAATATTTTAAAAATTATAAGAAAATTACGTTTTTGACTACTAAAATATGATTTTCATCGCTCTACCGGGGTCAGAAGATGATTACCTATTAAGCTAAGATTTTGCAGAGGCTATTTTCTCATGCATGCGCAAGTTTTTGTCTCTATTAGAATATGGAAATCGAAAAAAATGTAAAATCGATCCACCCTATGTAACAGTACTTGTATGTTAGGTTAAGTGGCTATGGATTGTAAATGATCCGCAGCAAAGATGTTTTGTTTGTTGTATAATTAATAATTTAAAATATAGTTTCCACAAAATCATATCCGAACACAGATTCCCATAATTCATCAGCATTTTTATTAAACTCTTTTATTTTCATAATTTTTCTGATTTCTTCATTAAGCTTCAATTATTTTCTCCGACGTATACAAATGATCTTTTTCAGTTAATGATGTCTCGTGTAATAACAATACACATAAAATTGTCAGATAATTAATCAAACTATGCCAGTATGCTAGGTTAAGTGGCTATGTTGGCCTTATTTTTTTATTAAGTTCAGTGTATAATACGTAAGATTGTACTTGTATGTTAGGTTAAGTGGCTATGGATTTCACAGGTCAACAAAAAAATAATTTTTTTTCGTTGCCAAGGAAATTCGTACGAATTTAGGGTATTTTGGGGTTGCTGAATTCCAAAATGAAAGTAGTTTTTCCGATTTGGCTCTAGTTCTTGAGATAATGAATACCCTCAATTAATAGGAAACGTAACCATAACGCGTGCATATGGGAAACTACCGGAACATTCTAGATGGTGAGACCGAATAAAATGCCATTATGTATTTCATGTGTTTACTTTTGTATGATTTGAAACAATTTCAATGCGATTTGTAAGTAGGCTCCGCCTGAACATTAATTTTTTTGCATTTTTACGTGTTTCAATGGGGTACCAATTATCTCGTAAATTAGAGCCAATCTAGCAAAACCGATGTCATATTCGGAATCAGCACCACAAAGTTACCCCAAAATCACTCTAATATGATTGGCAATAAAATGAGTGTTGACCAGTATGGAAAACTGATGAGTGGGTAGTTGGGAGGTAACGAAAATGGTTCACTGAGTAGGTAGGTAGTTAATCTAACAATTATTAAATTCCTTTTATGTCAATAACTGGGTGGAAGAAACCAATTGGTTGCTCACCAGAGTTATTCTCCACACTAGTATTTATATACTGTGTGGAAGGAGCGTGCTCGGTAATAGAACATTACCGCTCAACCAACCGAGGAATAAACCAAGACAACGCTGGTACAAGAAGCCCCGCGAAGAGGAGAACAAAGGGAGAACGAAAACGACGAACGGGGCGAGAGGACGTGCCAAAAAAGTACGCTCTCGACAACAACAACCGGAGAAGGGAGAGACTCCAATAACTAAAAGTAAGTGACTAATTGAGTTTTTTACACCAAAGTTAATCGCATTAATTAAGCTGGGTCAGACAAGTTAGGCCTACATTGTGGCCTAAGACCCAGCATCAACTCATAGCTTAACAAAGTGAAGGTAGATTGCCCTAACCTAATTCTTGTGAGGAATCCTCTGTGGACCTCAATTTATCTGCCCGCTCTGGACCATTTCCGGAATCTCTAGGCTGACCCCCTCTAGGCTAGACTTGATCTACTCTATAGTTAGACTGGAGATATAAGGGGTGGGTTATTGTGGACCAATTCATACAGAGCATTTTTCGCATTGGTGGTCCGTGTGTGGGGAATTTACAAACCTTAACCTTACTAACAAAAATTGCAGAATTAGGCTAAATAGCCTAAGCTAGCCTAAGCCTAGCTAATCAAGCCTAATTAGGTCTACAACCTAGGGCCTACTAGGAACATTTACATTAAAGAGTCTCATTCTCTTATAAGCTTAGACCTGAGTGACATAGTACTTGGGGGGATTAAACCAAATTTAACTTGACTGTTTTGTCTGTGCTCTCTCTTCTCTGGTAATTTCTTCTTGTCCTCTATTTCATTACGATCCCCAGTTAAACAATTTTGACTTAGACATGGACAGTGCGAATTGAAAAAGTTAAAAAAGAAAAGGGGGGCAAAGTGGGAGCTGTTACAAAGGCTGTGAACACTTTTAACAATATTACACACCAGGTAAGGAAAATTTAGAGAGTGTAATTATTAAATTGGAAATTAAAAAGAAGGAAATAATAGCCATTATGAGAGTATTTCAGAGTTAGTTGAATCCGAAATGGCTGAAGAACAATTGATAGACCTTTACGCTGATGATGATGATCAGGTAAGCTCAATTGAACAGCAAATAAGGAGACTACGGTCTCGTTTGACTGACTTAACACCAAAAAACCTAATTCTGATTTTAATCAAAGTAGGGCTAACCTTCAACAAAATTTAAGTGGCATGCTAAATCCTGAGTCACAGAATTGAGGGCTCAGTTACCCATTTTGCTAGTACCAACATTTGAAGGGACACGGTACAATTCCCATCTTTCATTGACAAATTTGAGAATTTAATAGGTAATAAACCTTATATTTCAACTGTTGAAAGTTTAGTTACTTAACTAGTTCCCTTAAGGCCCAGCCTATAACCTAATAGCCTATTTACCACCGTAGGGGATTCATATGAAGCTATTGATCTTTTAAAACGTAATTACGTTAATAAAGATGTGATTGTATATGAATTATCTCAACAAATTTTTGAATTTGCACCCATAAAAGAAACCATAGTGATATGGAAAATTTTTATACAAAATTAGAAGCTATTATAGGACAACTGGTTAGCAATGAGATAGATATTAAAACTTCATCTTGGATTATACAAAGCATAGTACTTAGGTGCCTTCCTTTGAGGGTTAAAGATATTTTAATTCTAAGACGGGAGAAAATTATCCTAATTTAGAACAAATAAGAAAACACTTCCCCAATATCCTAACTAATTACAACTTGAGAGATTTTCCAACACATAAGACCCAGACTATGGATAAACCAAAGACTGTTCCCAGAGACCAACTAGCTACAGCCAAACAGACAAAACTTGATACTGTAGAATCAAATGTGACCAACTATAATACACGAACACCTACATTACAGAACTTTAATGTAACTGCTGCCTCAACTTACACACCATATTGCAAATTTTGTGCAAGTAATGAACACAGTAGTACTGGTGTGACAAATATTCAGACTTTAACCAAAGGGCTAAAAATGTGAACAGTTGAACCTGTGTAAAAAGTGTACTGGCCAGGGACATTATAAGAAAGACTGTAAATCTAGGTTAAGATTCAAGTGTAAGTTTTGTAAAAGTTTACGACATGTCTCATCAATGTGTGATTCACCAAAGTGTCCAAACAATAGTACTCAAACTCAAAAGTACCTCCCCCAAACAAAGGTAATCAAGAAAATGCCACTTTCATGGGACATTCTGCTTGTTCAAACAATGTAACAAGAAACACTGAGATTCTTTTACCAACTATTACTTTGGACTTAGTGAATAGTGAGGGTAGTACCACTCCAGTGAGATGTCTTATAGACTGTTGTTCTCAACAAACACATTTGTTTCAAAAAATGTAGTTAATAAATTGGGTTTGACACCAAACCGAATGAACAAAACCTCAATATTGCATCCTTTGTTAAAGATAACTCGGACAAAAATAGCTGTAAGACAATTGACCTGGAACTACATTTAGGAAGTAAATTCAAAAATTGAAGCAGTTATTATTTCTAAAGTAGGACAAAACAAACTGGTTATACCCAAACTAGAACAAACCATAAATCATTTGGGAAAACACTACAAAATAGCTGATAGACATATCACTAACAACACACAGTAGCTAACATTGAAATGCTAATAGGGGCAGATTATATTAATCTTATTCATAAGGGCATAGTAGAGATAGGTAATGGTATAGCTATTCAGACTCCATCAGGGATAGCCCCTTTGGGTGACCTATCAGAATACAACCTAGACCTAAACCAAAACAGCTCATGACCAACAAATACTATGTGCCTCAACTCAGTCCTACATAACACCTGTAAGAATAGCAACACTTTGAATAATATTATCTCAACTGAGAACATTAATTCATCATTATCAAATGAAACTTTGGATGAGGCAATTCAAACTTTATGGTTGCTAGAATCTGTGGGTATACATGACACAAATCAAACTTCAGAAGATCAGTTAATGGTAGAAAGATTTGAAGACACCATTCAGTGCAAAGACAATAGTTATTTTGTTGAGTTACCTTGGAAAATAAATTGTCCAACTTTAAGAGACAATCTCAAAGTAGCTAAAGGACATTTATATAAAGTAATGAAAAAACTCAGACAAGATAATAATATTGTAAAGTACAGTGATGTCTTCAAAGAACAGCTACAGAAAGGCTTCATTGAAGAAGTAACAAATAACCCTTTTAAAAAAGATGGTTGTCATTATTTAACCCACAGGGGGGTTTATCGACAAGATGCCCCAACAACAAAACTCAGAGTAGTATATACTGTAGCCTCAAAGACAGTGATAAACACAGTTTGAATGATTGCTTGATTGAGGGTCCTAATCTCATTTCTGACCTTGTGAAGATCTTACTGAGGTTCAGGTTAGACAAATATGCTGTACAAAGTGACATTTCAAAGGCATTTTTGAGAATAAATCTTAAAAATGAATATGATAAGAACCAACTAAGGTTCTTATGGTTCAAGGATCCATTTGATTTGAATAAAGGGTTCATAACCTATAGATTTAATGTTGTGTTGTTTGGAGCCAATTGCTCACCTAGCCTATTAGCATTGACAATTAGACATCATTTAAACCAGTTTAATAACTCTCTAACATTGAACTTCCTTAAGGAACATTTTTCGTAGACAATCTAATAGGCTCAACGACAACAAAATCTGAATTATCTGAAGTCTATGAACACTCTCAAAACATTATGCAACAAGGTAACTTTGAACTTAGAGAGTGGATTTCAAATGATGAGGATTTAAACAAAAAGATTTTAAAGGATAATAATGGTCTTACTGAGCCATCAGACAGAGTTAAAACTTTAGGTATGAACTGGTATTTGGATGCAACTTCTAACAGTCATGATTCAATCTGACTAAAGGTTTTAAACTTGATGAGGAAGCAAATACTAAAAGACAAATATTATCAGAGGCTTCCAAAATTTTGATCCTATGGGTCTATTCCTGCCTTCAACAATAAAATCAAAGATTCTCCTCCAAGAAATTTGGAGGACAAATGTTGGGTGGGATGATCCAATAACAAATGAAAATCAAAAATCTTGGAAGAAGTTAGCTACTGATTTAACAAAGTGCAGAACATTAAAATTCAAAGGTGCTGTGGGTTTAGGGATAAGCCCAGAGACTTCATGTGTTTGCTGATGCAAGCACACAAGCTTATGGGTGCTGTGCGTATCTTGTAAGCCCTATAGAAAGTCATCTAATTTATGCAAAAGGGAAAGTTGCACCTCTCAAACCTACCCGAACCATACCTCAATTGGAACTATTGGCTGCTACATTAGCAATTAAAACCATTTCATTGCTTAAGGATGCTTACTATGATGTGTTTTTAATTCATATCCACGTCTGGCTTGACAGTCAGATTGTCTTGCCTGGATACGGAATGATAGCATTAATAGTAAGAATATCTTTGTAAGAAATAGGCTAAAAGAAAAGCTGACGCTAATGAAAGCCTACAAGTAAACTTTCACTATGTTCCAACTAAACAGAATCCAGCAGACTTTCTGACCAGAGGTTTATCCTACAAGTTGTTGAAGTCAAACAAAACTTGGTTTATGGGACCAAAGTGGCTCTGTGATACAGACCAATGGCCTGTGGAACAAGTTAACTTGACATTAAATTTAATCTTTTCAAATGAAAAGGTTGAACCAATCACTAATTATGAACAGTATTCTGATTTCAACAAACTTGTCAGGGTGACAGCCTACTGTTTGAGGTTTGCTCACAACTGTTTAGCTACAATTAACAAACAGCTAAATAAAAACAATCGTAATTATACAGAAGTTGCAACCCAATACTGGATAGGCCAAGAACAACAAAAAGAGTACAATAAAGAGTTAGAATTCTTAACTAATGGGAAACAAAAAAAAGAACCTGTACCATCAGTAGTTGTGGATCTAAACTTGTTCAGAGATGAGGAAGGCCTTCTAAGGTGTAAAAGGAGATTAGACAAATCAAAACTGTCATACAAAAGCAAAAATCCAATCCTTTTACCTAGATTTAGCTATTTGACAACATTAATCATCAGAAAAACACACAATGATGTATATCATATAGGGGTACCACAGACACTAACTACATTAAGAAAAACTTATTGGATACCCAAGGGAAGGATCACTGTTAAAACAGTCCTGAGTGAGTGTGTTACATGTAGGCGTATTCATGCTAGGCCCTATAGGAAACCAAATCCTCCTGCTTTGCCAGAGGAGAGAGTTACTCTCAACAGACCCTTTGAGACTGTAGGCATTGACTATACAGGAGCATTGACTGTAGGGGTGGGTGACACTGAACAAAAAATGTACATTGTACTGTTTACATGTGCTGCCTCACGAGCTGTTTATTTGGATGTTGTGGAGGACCTAACAGCAGAATCTTTTGTTGCTGTCTTTAAGAGATTCTGTGCACGACATTCAGTACCAAAGACAGTTTGGACTGACAATGCTACATATTTCAAAGCTGGTGAACAAGTCATCCACGACTTGTTAAGCAATGAAATCACACAATATATACAAAATAAAAACATAAAGTGGAAGTATATTCCGGTTGCCTCTCCTTGGTATGGTTCTATCTGGGAGAGGAATATACAAACAGTAAAGAATTGCTTGAAGAAAGCAATTGGCAAAAAACAGATACACTTATTTGGGTTACTCACTCTCCTGGCTGAGATTGAGAACATCATTAACAATAGACCACTCACTTATGTGAGTGACAACATTAATGACCCAGAACCATTAACTCCAAATCATTTGATTCGGGGAGAACAAGTTAGTCTCCTGCCGGACTACAATATAGACTCTTCAGAAGACCCAAACTGGACTCAACGACATGATGAGCTCCAGACTAAGTTACAACATTTAACTAGAGTTAAAGCTCATTTCATTAAACAGTGGAAAACTGAGTACTTGATGGGTCTAAGGGAGAGACATAAACAAATGACTAAGAAGGATTGGTCTGACACAATTAAGGTAGGGACCTTGTTCTCATACATGACAGTACTCCAAGACAATACTGGCCTCTGGCTAGAGTTTCAGAACTCAGACCAGGGGCAGACGGGGTAACAAGAGTGGTCAAATTAAGGACTTCAACGGGTGACACAACAAGAGACATTTCTCTTTTGTACCCTTTAGAGTCTGGACCCAAAACAATGGACTTTGGAGAACCTTCTCCACTGACAGTAACAACTGGAGACACTGAACTTCCAGTAACTATTCCTTTGACAGTAGGAGTGGTAACGCATCCTACTACAACATTGACAGACACAAGACCTCAGCGACAAACAGCATTAAAGGCGCGACTATTTTTAGAACAAAAAATAGATGCTGGGGAATTGTAATTTTATCTTCTAACTTTCATTTTTTCTTTTCTTATGGTAAAGACCATAGACAGTTTCATCCTATGGATGTATATTTTCTCTTCTAATTAAATGCTACACCTTCTCCATGAGAAGGTGAGGATAGGCACTGTTAATCAGATTAACAGGCATTTACAGTTAAATAGTTAGCTAGTCTACACTCAGACAAAAATTGGTGACAATGACACCAAAATTTTTATCTCCCGGGGCCCCCAGTATATGGAAAACTGATGAGTGGGTAGTTGGGAGGTAACGAAAATGGTTCACTGAGTAGGTAGGTAGTTAATCTAACAATTATTAAATTCCTTTTATGTCAATAACTGGGTGGAAGAAACCAATTGGTTGCTCACCAGAGTTATTCTCCACACTAGTATTTATATACTGTGTGGAAGGAGCGTGCTCGGTAATAGAACATTACCGCTCAACCAACCGAGGAATAAACCAAGACAACGCTGGTACAAGAAGCCCCGCGAAGAGGAGAACAAAGGGAGAACGAAAACGACGAACGGGGCGAGAGGACGTGCCAAAAAAGTACGCTCTCGACAACAACACAACCGGAGAAGGGAGAGACTCCAATAACTAAAAGTAAGTGACTAATTGAGTTTTTACACCAAAGTTAATCGCATTAAATTAAGCTGGGTCAGACAAGTTAGGCCTACATTGTGGCCTAAGACCCAGCATCAACTCATAGCTTAACAAAGGTGAAGGTAGATTGCCCTAACCTAATTCTTGTGAGGAATCCTACTGTGGACCTCAATTTATCTGCCCGCTCTGGACCATTTCCGGAATCTCTAGGCTGACCCCTCTAGGCTAGACTTGATCTACTCTATAGTTAGACTGGAGATATATGGGGTGGGTTAATTGTGGACCAATTCATACAGAGCATTTTTCGCACCAGTGTTATGAATGATCCTCAATAAAGATGTTTTGTTTGTTGTTATGTCGGTTCGTAACTGTGAACCTAAAATTAATTTGGGATAAAGAAGGTAGGTAAGAATTAAGAGGGCAAACTTTCTTTGGATGGTTTTGGAAAGTAGTTATAATACTGGAATTTAAAGTACTGAACATTTTTCTTAACATTTGGAGTATTTTGAAGGATTTTATAATATCTGTTTAGAAATCATTAAAGTGTGTTTGGGGAGTGAATTGTGAGGAGAAAAGTTAGGCTCTATTTCCCAATGAAATGCGAGATACGATGAACACTAGTGGTGAAGCTCCATAAATCATGGTTATCGAGTTTATTTTGTGAAAAGTGAGTGTCAGAAAATTTGTCAACTGGAAATGGACGAAAATGAAGATATTACCTCTTGTATTTCTCAGTCCAGGAAGAAAACCCACTAAACCAGCTGTAAAAATGTTGAAGCCATCGTTCAGTGTTCGTGATAAAATTCATTTGACGACAACTTTGACTAAATTTGAAAGCATTGGTCCGTGATGTCGTTGCGTGTTGGATGGACGTTCTCGAGGAATGACTTTTGAAGTGTTTGTCGCCTTTACAGAAGTCTCCGTTACGCGTATCTACAGTACATCTTGTTGATTCAGAAGTTTGAATAAAAATTTACGTTGCAACAACAAAAAATTTGTCATTCTGTGCATCTATATGCCTTTCCAAGCCGTTGATAATGAGGAAAATTACGTCATTGAACTGGGTCAGGTCAGTAGCATCATTGATGAGTTGTATACATTGTAGCTATTATTGGTGATCTTATTGCTAATGTGCTTAATGATAATGATAATACTCTCTTTGGTAACTACTTAAAAGCCTTCGGTGCAGATAATAACTTAACCATTTCATCCCTGTGTAATCTTCCAGGTGATTGCTTTAATTATGTCAGTGATAGTTGGCAACTGCCTCATGACAGGCAGTTCAGGCAGTTCTGAATTTGGCAATTTTGTACTCTTACACTCAGTGACGTGCACAGACTTTCAGAAGGGCAGGGGCTCAGTTGAAAAAAGGGCACTCCCCTAACATTTTTAAAAATGAAATCCGCAATGCCATATAGGCTATATATATGTATACACACACAAAGAAAAATTTTAAAATTGTATGTGGTAAATATTCTTAAATTCCATTAAATTCAATGCATTATTTTTGTATATAAAGCTGATTAAAGAAAATAAATGAAAATTTGTTGTAAAAAGGAATGTTTTTATTGCAAGATTGCATCGTTTTATAATAAATAATCTAGGTATTTTTATTCACTTTTAATGAAAATTGTATTGTTTTTAAAAATCAATTTCATATTAAAATGAAAAGGTTATGATATGTTGTTTAATAAATCATTTATTAATTTAATGAAATTCATGCCAGTACTAAAACCCAAAATCCATCGTTTGACACACTGGTGTACTGATGGGCCTAGCCTAGTAGGGGACGTGGACGTTTTTACCAACTTTACGAGTAATGTCATACAATATTTTTTTGGAGTAATGTCACACTGCTTTGGATTCCAACTTACCATAATTATCAGTGAGAAATCACTAGTTAGCTTAGGTTAACGTAAAATAAACAAACAGTAAACAATACACCCACATACCCGAGAGACGCAATCAACAGTGAATAGCTGCAGTCAGTGTTACCACTAGGGACGCCCTCCCTGATTGACAAAATAATAGTAACGGTATGTTAAGTTTATTATTCTAATAAAAAAATCATAGATCAAAGTAATTCCACTTTTGAAAATCTGTTGAAGTAGCAGTAACTAAATAAAAATATAACTAATTAATTCAAATTTATGTCGAATCAATATATTTATGAATTTTGACTAAAAGGGCACTTTTGATATGAAGAAGAAAAAGGGCAGGGGCTCAAGCACCCCAAGCCCCCCCCTGTGCACGTGCCTGCTTACACTAGTTTTGATCATACGCCCCTTTTAATTGGTTTGACGTCGATTGTATCCCGGTGCTGTCACGGATAAATGATACATGTAAAGTGAAGTTAGTCAAGGGTTGATGATGAGGGCATAAAACATTAATGTAATAAGTCTGATTTATTGTTAAGTAAAATTAAAAACAATAAACATCTGTGTAATGTTTCTCCCTGCTAACATTAAAAACGTAATGGGAACTGAGAATATAGTCAAATTATGAAAAGAACACTATAGTGAGTTATTTAGTTCTGTGTATAGGAGCAATAATATTAATTGCGATGCTACCTACAGGCCAGATATAAGAGTTAGTGTATATGAGACTAAACAGGCCATAAAATGTTTAGAGTGTAACAAATCATGTGATATTGATGGTATTTCTGCTAAGCATCTGAAATATTGTAGTATATTAGAATAGTGCCTTATTAGCTATGTGCTTTACAGATTTACTGATGTATACTTCTCCAGATACAGTGTTATCAGTTGTTTTAGTACCAGTAATAAAAGATAAGAAGAGTAATATCAATAATAAAGATAACTATAGGGCAATAGCTTTGGTCAGTATTAAGTCTAAGGTTTTTCAATATATACTCATTAATAGACTTGACTGTTACTTGTATACTAGTGATAGCCGATTTGGTTTCAGAAAGAAACATGGTACTGACATGTGTAATTGTGTATGTATGCCTTAAAAGAGATGGTCTATAAATACCAAACTTTAAATGCTAATGTATTTTCGTGTTTCCTGGATGCCTCTAGGCTAGCGGTTCTCAAACTTTTTCTTCTTCTGTACCTGAGGTGACGTGTGTGCAGACCCGGATCTAGGGGTGGGCTATGTGGGCTGCAGCCACGGGCCCCGCATTTGAGGGGGGCCTCCAAATTTGGAGAAGTTTTCCCCAATGTCTTAAATGCATACAGAATGTACTTGTCATTGATGGTGACCAATTGTACCGGCGGACGGAGTTTTTCTAAGTTAAAGCGACTGAAATGTTGCACACGTTCAACAATGAAGCAAAAGCGATTACAGTCACTGGCAATTCTCTGTGTTGAACATGCTCTGGCCAAAGAAGTCGATTTTCGAAATATTATTAATGAATTTGCACAAAAAAAGGCTCGTCGGTTCAATCGGTTGCCAGCTCATAATCAGTAGGTAGGTGTGTATAAAATTATTAATTCAGGAAAATATAATATGTAAAATAAAGTAAAATATTTGTAAAGTAATATGTTTGTTCTGAAAACTAAATAAATAAAGTAAAGTAATATGTTTGTTCTGAAAACCTTTAATTTTCCTCGTAAACAAAGCTTATAATCCTTATATAATAAAAATTGTAGCCAAGGGGGCCCCCAAAAAAAAATTAGCCACGGGCCCCCATTCTTCTAGATCCGGGCCTGCGTGTGTGTATATATATGTATATAGTCTAAAAGTCACTAAAGGGGAAATATCACTAAATCTAAGCTGAATGGCAAGAGCAAGTCATAAACGAACCAACGCGGCTGTTCGTATTGTTTTGGGGTAGCCTAGAGATGTTTTTTCCTATCTGACCTAATCGTTGGTGCTGAGTGTAATTAGGTGGTGTTTCTAAGGTGACAAATGGGGTAGAAAGTTGTCCGTACTTAAGTATAGTTAGGGGTAATGTCTATAGCTTCTAAATTGGTAATGTAAGAGAGAGTTAGGTAGGCTGTTTGTGGGACACAGGAATCTAATGGTAGGCTCCCAAAGGAATATCAAATTCAACGCACCGGTAAGTGCTTTTGATTGTTTGCTAGAACCTAAGTAACCTAACTGGGGTGTCTACCCCACGCTATCACAGTACCCCTTGAATTCTTTCACCGGATTTTCTGGATTTTCGAGAGAGATAGAGGAATTTTACTTTCTTTACGACCGTGTGACTTGTGGCCAGGGCCGGATTTACTTGCTTGTGGGCCCTAGGCCAAACCTTATCAGTGCCCCCCCAAAAAAATATTATATATATATATATATATCGTAATATTGTAATGTAAAAAAAAAAGAATTACAACATAATGTAACACATCAATAATTTTATTCAAATTAGTTTTATATCATGTACAACTTATTCTTACACAAAGGAATAATGGAAAAAAATACAGTCAAATTGAAGCATAATAAATTTTGCAATAAGAATTACAACATAATGTAATACATTACACATTAATAATTTTTAATCAAATTAGTTCCATATCAAGTACATCAAAGTACAGTAAATCAAGTTCCATATCATGTACATCTTACACATAGGAATAATGGAAAAATACAATGAAACTGAAGCATAATAAATTTTGCAAGCACAACTATGTGAAGTTCAAAATGACTTTTTCCTGCTTTTTTCTATGGCAAATTTGTCAATGATACTGTTTGTGTCAAGGGATTGTAGGAGGTCCCCAGTGGGCCCCCAGTTACTGGTGGGCCCTAGGCCAATGGCCTATGTTGCCTATTGGAAAATCCGGCCCTGCTTGTGGCCGTTTGTTAATCGTATATAAAATTAAAAGGGTTATATTTTCAGGACCCTTTCGCGTACCCCAGTTTGAGAACCACTGCTCTAGGCCATTTGATCGTATTAATTATGACATTATTTGTGAAACTTGTAAATCGTAATGAACCTGGTACTTGGTCCATATATTAACATTTTGGTGTAATCACCAGACAGTTATCGTAAGATGGGGTGAGGTCAATTCAGAGCCATTTTCTATAACCAATAATGTCAGGCAGGGAAGGATATTATCTCCCTATTTATTAAATGTATATGAATAAACTATGTATTTTTTTAATGCAGGAAGGAGGATCCAGGGGCGAATGCCCACATAAACGCCTCCCCCACAGAGGAAGAAGAAGAGCCAAAATCAAGGTCCAAGGTTCACGAGATGCCTGGACACTGCATTTGAAGGATTGGGGGGGTCCTAGACAGGGGAAAAGATGGATTGAGGAAGTTTGTTCTACAGTTAACCGGTTGAGTAGATGAAAGATTGAAAATACCAAGTAACCCTTGTGTTAGAGAGTTGGACAGAAAAGAAATGAGAATGTGTCGAAAGTCTGGTACTGCGTGCTCTCCTTAAAGGAGGAGGCATGCAGGAAGAGAGTTCAGAAGAGCAATGTCCGTTAGGATAGCGATCGTAAAGAGAGAATGAGGCAACATTGCGGCGAAGAGTGAGACAGTCAGTAAGAGGCGGGGAATTGATGAGACGAGAAACCTTTGATTCCATGCGATCAAGTAGACCTGTATGGGTTGAGCCAACCCCCACACATGAGAAGCGTAATCCATAGAGGGACAGAGAAAGCTCCTGTACAGAGACAGCAACTGAGCGGGATTGGAAAAAATTGCAGATTCGGTACAGCACACTTAACCTCTTAGAAGCTGATTTAGAAAAAGCGTATATGTGATCTTTCCAGGAAAGGAAACGTCAAAAATGTTAAGAGAAGAGGAAGGATTAAGTTGTGTATTGTTGAAGCCGGTAAGGGGATAGTAGCGTGGAAGAATGACGAGTAGACGAATAAATGAAGGAACCGAGTTTTTAAGGCACTGAAAGCTAGTAGAAAGATTGGAGATCAGGTGCATCATAGCCGTCCCACGCGAAGCATGGAGTAGCTTCTTGAGAGGGACGCCTTGTGAAGTGGGTGGGGAAGTGGAGTGGAATCATCGGCATAAGAGTGAACAGCACAGGAAATGCAACTTAACAGATCATTGATAAATAAAAGAAAAAGAGTGGGTAACAGGGGAGAACCTTGAGGAACACCACCATTATTACCTTTAGGAGAAGAACAGTGGCCATCTACAACCGCAGCTATAGGTCGGCCAGGAAGGAAATCAGAGATGAAGGCTCACATAGAAGGATAGAAACTGAATGAGGGCAGTTTTGAAATTAAGGATTTGTGCCAGACTCTGTCAAAAACTTTTGAAATGTCTAGCCCTAGCGCAATAGCAAAAGTTTCACCGAAATCCCGAAAGGAGGATGACTAAGAGTCTGAGAAATATACAAGAAGATCGCAAGTAGACTTGCGGAACCCATACTGACAATCTGAAAAAAATTGTGAGAAGAGATGTTTAAGAATCTTCCTATTAAGGATAGATTAAAAACTTTAGAAAAGCAAGAAATCAAAGCAATTGGACGATAGTTGGAGGGTTGAGAGCGGTCACCCTTTCGGACAGGCTGAACGAGAGCGAACTTGCAGCAGGAAGGAAAAGTACTGGATGAAAGACAAAGACGAAAGAGTTTGCTTTGGCAGGGCTGTCAGCACAGAAGCACAGTTCTTGAAAACTAGGAGTGATATTATCAGAGCCATTACGCCTTCCTAGAGTTGAGCCCAGAGAGGGCAGGAAAAACATCTTTTGAAGAGATTCTAATTTCAGACAATTAAGTCAGAGGGAGGAGGAGATGAGGAAGAGCCCGGAATCGTTGAAGGTTGAATTGGAGGCGAAAGTTTGAGCAAAAGTTCAGCTTTATCAGGAGAATAGGCGTTAACTGAACCGTCGGAACCGCGGGAAAGTGGTAGTGATTTGATTGATTGATTGAGTAGATGTACGTAATCCCTTTGGCATTGCAACACCGGTGTCAATGACGCCAACTATACTTAATTAACTTAAAAAAGAAACTAAAATTAAACAACAGGGAAGTATGAGGTGGATAATACATGGCGAAAGAAAGAGATAATGACGTTTATGAGTGAAAAAAGAGCGAAAATGGAAATCAGTAAAATCGGGGCTTAAAATAAATAGAAAAGAGGAATGAAGCCAGCCTCATCCTCGCGAGCTGACGTGTCTTGTGGGAGCCAACTATGGCACTCCAATGACCCTGCCAGACAATACGGACTGCAGCCCAAATCTCTGGAAGGAAGTCTCTTTAATGAGGTGGATGAGAAGCAGCGGACCATGTCGACTGGTCTGCAATCTAGTTCCCCCTAACATCAACGTGGGCAGGCTGCAGGTACCCAACAAAAGAAACCTACAGCCCACGACGACCATTTAAAATAAGCCATTTTAATATATCTACAGTTACGGGGTGGACAGAATTAAGAGGCTCCACCGCTTGGAGCGCACTTCTTCAGTCACTAAAAATACAAAGAGACGGGAGATGATTGGGAAATGTAAAATGTACTCTGGGTGCCAATGAAATGGCGGGAAGATCCGCAGGTAAAAATTGGAAAGACGGCTGCAAATCCAACACGAACATCGGACTTCGAGCCGTCAGTAAAAATTGGAACAAAGTCTGCATGGAAGGAAGACTGCTCCAAGAAGAGGAGACGAAGTTCGTTGATGGGTATATCCAATGGCGGATTATCACTGAGGCTATTGAGGCTGAAGCTTCAGGCTCCCATGCTTGAGGGGACTCCCAATCAACTAAGTTTCGATGATATAATTCGAGATTTCGCAAACTTCTTTGATTAAATATGACAGAGTACACAAACTGACAAATTCAATGTTTTATTTTGTTTTATAGGCCCTAAAGTAAAGTTTGTTTAACACTGTTTGGTTTTGGCAAACGGCAAAGTACAGTGTGTTAATATTCTTTTAAGTTTGTTTCTCAATTAGCCTGAGCACCATACATATAATTCGTGTAAATGTACTATGTACTGTACATGTACAATGTACATGTATTGTTAATAAAAAGCTATAGAAAAGGGCCCCCAAAACAAAATTAGCCCCCATATTCTTCATTGCCCCGGGGCCCCGAGGTGTCTTAATCCGCCTCTGGGTATATTGGCAGAAAGATACCTGCGGCAATTCCCACGGCCGTACCATAAGAAATGGCACAGACACAACCAACTCGGATTGCCAAGGAATTACCCTAGAGAGGATGTCACCATAAAACTGCCTAGTAGAAAAAATGGACGTGGAAGTTGAGGAAGTAAAGACCAAAAAATCTTGAGAAAATTAATAATTTGGAGGAAGCTACAGTGAATGTAGCCTACTGTATATCTCCTGTCCGGGTAAAGCTGAACAGCAACCACCACTAGAAGAAAATGGAGAGGGGAGTGGGTAAAAGGGCTATGAAGATGGGTATACAGAGCTTATAACCACCAGTGAGTTGCCAAATAGGCATATACGTTTATAAAATGAGTATGAATTGAACAATTTTTACGTAATTTCAAATGATTGAATTTATTTTTGTAAAATCATGTACTGTATTTAATTTGTAATTTCTTAGTTAATTAACTGATATGCTTAAAAACTGAAATATTATAATCATGCACAGGGGCGCCCACAAGCGGACGCACAGACGCACGTGCGTCCACCATATTTTAATTTCTTGAAAAGATGGAGACCAAATTTTAATTTCTTAGAAAACCTGTGGGATAGGAGCACAGATGGCTTAGTTATTTTACTTATTTATTGCGCTGCGTCCCCCAGAATCTCAACCTAAAAAAATCGTGCGTCCAATTTTTTAAAGGCTGCGGGCACCCCTGATCACGCAAATCGGACAGCGGCTATTTTTGTAGCCAATCATAGGTGCCGGAAATTGATGATGTAATTGCTATTGTAAATTCAAAACTGATGGAGTCAGAGACATATTCAAAACATTTAATACGAGAAAGCTAGCGTGGGTTTGCACACGTAGAGACTAGTGTGGGATGTACGTAACCCCACAATGGAGTTGGAGTTTCTCACCTAATCCTGGGGAGCAGCCAGAAAGACTATATCTTTCAGGGAAGCTCCAACCCCATAATGCAAATTAAATTTGTAGGTTGAAATAAAACAGTTAGTTTTCTGCATTCACAATATACTGTAATTTGTTTTTTTGTCCTGCGCTCTGTAAATAAAAGTTTTTTTTTTTAAGTATTATATACGCATATATACGCTGGCCTTCTAGGGTTAAAATTAATTAAAGCTTGTTTATTACAGGGATTTCCGTACATCACCCCCTAACTTAGGGGGTGTACAAACCTCTAAACTTTCCTATCGCCACCACCTATTGGTGAACTCGTCATGTGCAGTGTTGCCAATGTAGTCGTTTTCAACTAGATCTAGTTGTTTTAAGAATTTTCTAGCTGGAAAAAAAATCAGTTTAGTTGTTGGTTGGAAATTTAGTTGTATAACATAATTTGACACTTTGCAATTTTCTTAGATAATTCGATGTTTGATGGTCTATTTGCCATACTGTAAATGATTTTTTTATTCTAACGAAGGTCAGGCTTGTTGCTCCACCTTAGACCTACAGCTTAACGTGGAATACGAACTACTACGGGTGGAATGGTCAGAAATTACAAAGCCCGGACTCGATCTCACGATCAGCAGCCCAGTGCCTTAATCACTAAGCTAGCCAGGGTATCCATTTATCTACCAACCAATTTTTATTGTATGGAAGAATGAAGGATATATATATATATATATATATATATATATATATATATATATATACTACAAAATTGTTTGAATAATGACGTCAACAATGACGTAAAAAAGGAAACGGGAGCTTAATTCTTTTGGGGAGCAGAGTCAAGAGTTACTAAGCGACTGAACAGCTACTCGTTGATTTCACTGTGACTCAGATTTCCTCGCAGGCTGGAAATGCTGGGAGGCTAATACTACTGTATGTATACCTACACTGTGATTATCAGGACACCTACCCTTGGCATCTACCCATTCATTCAGAAATACGTTTTAACTTAGGCAGCTAAAATGAAAGAAGAAAGTTGAAATCCGTTTGGATGCAACTAACTGTCCAAATGAAAAAGTTGTTAGTGAATTTCGGAGGTCAAAAGGGGCCTACCAAAAGTGCATTAAGTTTCAGTTCGTAAACGGACTTTTCGGTGAATCTTTGTGATAATCGGACGTACCTAGAATTGCTTATTAACAAAAAGTTCAAATTATTTATTACTAAAACCAGGAGTGGTGTTGAAAAATCTTTCCAAAGGTGCAGTTGAAATTGATCCTGCATTTTGGAATTGATTTTTGACTGGTATAAGATCACTCCGGTGTTACCTGTACTTGTTTGTTAAAAGATCTTGGCAAAGCAGAGGCCTTGTCTAAGGTTTATTTTTGGTGACGACTGTGGCCTAGCTTACCTCATTGGGCTAGTTCTGGCTTTATGGTGTCAATAATCCAGCAGGGTTGAAGCACCTTAAACAGAAAAAAAAAAAAAAATTCTGGCTTTAGTGTGCCCTATACCCAGGGTATAGGTTATATTTACTTCCCTAAATTTTCCATCCAATCGTGAGTAAAGGAGCAACTTCTAAAGTACTAAAAAGTTATGGGTGGATGATTCTAAGACTCTTGAGTTGGCTAGCAGTAATGACTTGATAGATTTGAGTAAGATCATTAAGCAAACTGACCATGCTATCACTTCTCTTTGCAAGAAAAGTTTCAACAAAGTTGCTTAAAGATTAAATACTCAGGAACCATCTAGTCTTATTCAACCCTTGAATTGTCCTACATCTTGCGCTAGGCCTACTACCAATAATCCTGGACCTGATATTCCTACTGAGCAAGTGTCTTATATTTATTTGAATAGCAAAGATTTGTCAGTTCCCTTAACCAAACTTGGGGTAAATTTCTAATCTGAATGGCAATTAGTAATGCATATAGAAAGTCATTTTAGGAGATCGAATACAGTTGAGGTTTATTTTTGCCCACATACACATAAATAAGAAGTGCAGTGCACTAATTAGTGCAACATTTGTGCAATTTGTTATTCAGTGCACAATGATAAAAATGGACCTCACCATTGTATTTAGCATCCTCAAAAACCTATAAAACCAGAGTCTATATATATATATAGATACTGGTTGCCATTCAGAATAGAAATTAACTATACTTAGTCCTTTTGGTGTTCAAAAGTCTGGTAATTATTCATTTTTTGACCCACTCTTTTTATAATGAGAGCAAACGTTTCTGGTCAATTTGGAGGTGCTCTGCATGAATCTGCCATCCATTTCCTGTGCAAATGCGTAGTTTTCGAGATATCGTCATCTCGAAAACCGCATTTGTACAGGAAATGGATGGCAGATTCGTGCAAAACACCTCAAAATTAACCAGAAAAGTTTGCATTCGTGCTAAACACAACCTAACCTAACTTAGCCTAGCCACCTAACCTAACCAGTCACCTTATTTTGGAGGATATAGTTCTGCAATTGCAGTAAGGAAGTGATGCAGAACTGTAGAATCGTCAGGATGTTCTGCCAGTAATGAGGACGTCTATTCCCAGCATGTAAAACCCACAATTTCACATCCTTCCATTTTTTTTACGGCACCTAAACACCTTCGAGTCTTGTCTTAAAATATAGGCAGTATTACATTTAGGGCAAATCACGGATGTCAGAATTATGCCGTGATTGGAAAAAACATCTAAACTTTTATTTTCATCGAGGCTAACAAGGTGGATTAGGTCCTCAAAATCAAGTTCATAAGATTCACACGTCATACCAGTAGAACGAAAATCACCACACTGACCAGAAACAGAAAGAAGTAGCCAAAGCAAGAAAAAGTAGTCAAAAAAGCCAAGAAAAATCTCCAAAAAAGGTAGCCCAAATAAATAAACCAACCAAAATTTATATACATACATATTAGAAAGTAGAAGATATTTTTTTTAAAAAAGTACATTTTATACAAATTTGCACAAGATAATATATATATTTTCTTATTCAGCTTCGATTGGTTATTCAATATATATTGCTGTTATAGCTGGGTGTGACTGGGTCAAAAAACGAATATTAACCAAAAGTCTATAGCGCTTATTTGTGGTGGACTGGTGAAATCTGTCACCTATTGTAGGTCTGGCTCATTACTCGTTAATACCATGAACTGACAATCTCAGGCTCTCTTGGATACCAAATCAATTATGAATCGTCTTTATAAAGTTGAGGCTAAGATTGCTTATAATTTGTATAAAATTCAGAGTATTATTTTTACCCTGCAACTTCTTAATTTATCAGCTGAGGAAATTTTGACCAAATTTCTTTTACCAATGCTGTCCTCAGTATAAAATGATTAAATAAAGATTGAGAAAAGATTCCAACTTCTCTTTTAATATGTCCTTTTGGTGAGACTACTCTTCCTAGCAAACTATTTTGTGGATATTTAGCGTATGATGTCGAGTGATATTACCCTAATCTTTTACTTTGTTTTAAATGTTGGAGGTATGGACATGAGACAAGAACCTGTACAAATAGTAAGATGTCTTAAATATGGACAAGATCATGATAAAGAGGATCTGTGTATTACCTGATAGAGATGTTTCTTGTAGCTATTAATTGTAAAGCTTCTCATTTTGTTAATTCTCTATAGTGTCCTCATTGGATCAGAGAGAGAGAGAGAGAGAGTATTTGTATCAAAATTGATGATTCATCTTTTTCTGAAGCTAGATACAAGTACTTTTCTGTTATCTCGGATCTCTTCTGTGTCTTATGCTCAAGTTAGGTACCCAGAATTTGTCTAAATCTCTTGCATATGTCATTTATTTAGGACTCAGTGTGAATTATATCTAGCAATGCATCTTCCAAGGCTACAAGTAATACTTCTAGCACTACCATTTCTTCTCTTAAGAGTTTACTCAGTTCATCCAATGCCATCCCAAACTTTTCTATCTGGGATATAATTAATGAATATAAGAAACTCTGAATTGAATCTTCAACCTAAGGCAATTGTTACCAAATTGGCCCTTATGCTTGGGAAACAAGCAATTTTAGGTATGGTACCAAAGAATCAAATAGATGCTAGTGATGGTTTTAGGATTCTCTTTGGAGATTAATTTATTTTTTACCACTTTTATTCATCATATTTAAGTTATGTCAGTGGAATTTGAGGGGCTTTCATAAGATAACCATTCCTTCAGACCTTGATAAGTGATCACAAACCTGCTATCCTTACTTTGCAAGAAACTTATCTTTGTCAGGATGTTAATATTGGATTGAAGGGATATACTTGTGTTTGTAAGGATAGGACTAGGCAGGGTGGTGGTGTCTGAAATTTGTTTGGATTTTGAGATTGTGGTAGCCAGAATTCACCTTAGGTCAGTGTCTTTTACTGTATGCTTCATTTATCTACCTCCACATCTGAATCTTACAAGGCAGGAATTTGAGTGTCCTCTTAAAAGTGCCACAACCAGTCATCCTACTAATGGGAGATTTCAATAGCCATCATGTCTCCTGGGGTTCACATAATAGTTGTATTAAGGGTAACTTACTGGTAGAACTGTTTACTGATCTAGATTTATATGTTGTGAACTCAAGTCCCAATTTATTGTGCTAAATTTAGGGGACATTTTTCAAGTATTGACTTCACTGTTGCTGCTTCTGGTTTATTTCAGTAACTTTCTTGGACTGTGTTACCAGACTTATATGATAGTGATCATTTCCCTATTATTCTTAACACTTCCGAGTTTTGTTTTTAAGTGGCTAAAATGGAAGATGGGTAGTTTTTTATTGACCTTTGAAGCCACTCTCTCTGCCTCCAGTTGATTTTTGTAGAAGTGCTGATGAAAATTGTTGTAATATAACAAACTTGCTCATTGCTTGTGCATCTAAATATATTTCCCACTCTCATCAACAGTGAACTTTAAATATAGTAAATACTGGTGGAATGATACCTGTGCTGAAGCTCTAGAGTTAAAAAGAGAGCATTTAGACTTTTTGTTGGTAATCCCATACAAGAAACATTGGTCATCTATCAAAAAGCAAAACCATTGGCTCATAGGGTTGTCAGACTATCTAGGAGGAACTCAAGGAGGGATTTTGTAGAGTCTATATCCTCAAATTCCAGTGAGTGAAGTTTGGAATAAAATAGTATTTTAGTGCCAATAGGGGATCTAGGGGTTCTTTGGTTTTAAAGTCGAAGGTGTTTTATATGCTGATCCAGTTGACACTGCCCAGATTTTAGGCAGTAGTTTTGCAAACACTAGTAGCCTCTCCTTTTATGTTGAACCTTTTGTCTATCATATGGTGGAATCTGAGTTTGTCCCTATTCATTTTGAATCAAGTGATACCAAAACTCTCCTTTTACCATATGTGAACTGGAAAGAATTCTTAAGGATACTAAACTAACAGCTCCTGCTAGAGATAATATTGTATATCCTTTTCTATCTAATATGACCCCACAAAATAAAGAAATTTTACTCAATTTTTTTATGGTTATGAGATGTCTTCCCAGATTGCTGGAGAGAGAGTATTTTAATCCCTCTGGAAAGCCAGGTAGACCTACTGACCCTACCTCTTTTAGGCCTATAGCATTAACAAGCTGTCTGTGTAAAGTTATGGAGAAAATAGTATCTTTTAGACTTCTGAAATTTTTAGAAGAGGAGAATGTCTGTCTCAGTTTCAAAGTGGGTTCAGGCATAGCTTTTCAAAAATAGATACCCTTGTTTGATTAGAAAATGATATAAGGGAGTCCTTTTTAAGAAATGAATGTCTTGACTGTGTTCCTTAATACTGAAAAGGCTTATGATGCTGTCTGGCATCAATTCTGTATCATGGTTTTTACTTAAAAAACTATAAATCTAGGTTAAAAGGCCATCTCCCAAGATTTATCCAAAATTTTATTTCTAATGCTGTATTAGTTTTAGTTGGAAATCACATTTCCAATAGCTTTAATGTTGAAATTGGCCACCCACAGGGAAGTGTCCTCAATCCAACACTATTTTCCTTGATGATCAAAGATTTATTTGAAGGAATTGATGACTGTGTCAGTTATTCCATGTATGCTGATGACTGTGCCTTGTGGGTGGTTGGGGATGATTTGATTTTTCTGACATATGTGATGCAAGGGGTCCTAAATCATATTAGTGAATGGTCAGAGGAATGGGGTTTAAAATCTTCATCTTCATCTTTGTCTTCCAAATCAAAATGTATGATTTTCTCAGACCATGGAGGAATGATTATTTAACATTATATTTATCAGGTAACCCTGTTCAGTATGTTTCATGTTATAGATATCTGGAAATAGTTTTGGGTCAGTTGTTTGACTTGGTCTAAGCATATTCAATACCTGGAGGAAGCTTGTGTGAAAGCTGTTTCTGTATTAAAGTTTTTTCTAATTCAGTTTGGGGTTTAAGTAGATCAACTTTGTTGATGTTATACAAGTCCTTGGTACGTAGTAAATTAGACTATGCGTGTTTTTTGTACCATACCTGTTCCAAAACCAATTTATTGAAGCTAGATAGAATACAGTATAAATGTATTAGACTGGCTTTGGGAGCTCTCAAATGCACAAGAGTTGATTATTTAGAAGCTGAAGCAAACATTATGCCCTTGCATTATAGAAGGAAACTGTTAGGTGCTAGGTATGCTACTAAAATGTTAAATTTTGATTCATATCCAACTAAAATTTGTATTAATAGATTTTATAATTTTCAATTTTGTAGACTTTGCCCACACCCAATACCTTTTAGTGGCTGGATCAAGGATTTTATTCACCAAGTGGGTTTAACTTTTGATTTGATAACATCTCAGCAAAGTTCCTCTTTAATTTATCACCCTGTAATAGTGAGTTTTGACTTCTATTCATACCACTAACAACAAATTGGCTTTTGCAAATGTGCTCCAAATAAGTTTTCTGGAAAGAATAGAAACTTACAAAGAAAGGATACTTACCTGTATATGCTGATGGATCTAAATCAGAAAGTGTCACTGGATGTGCATTTCTTTGGGGTGGGGTGATTAAGAGTTTTTGCCTTCCAGAGCACTGATATTTACTGCAGAATTGTATGCTATACTACAGGCTTTAATATATACTGTACCATATTTCACAACTCAGACCTTACTAAGTTTGTTGTTCTGACTCCCTTTCTTCCCTGAAAGCTATACAGTATACAGTCCTCTTCTGGGTATCATATTAATCATTCAGATTCCTGAATTACTTAATCTGTAAATGCAAAAAACTTCTTTTCTGCGTGAAGGTCAAATTATGATGATAAAAACCCACTCTAATAGACAATTTATTTCCACAACAGTTTCAATGCCCACTGGCATTCTCTTCAGGTGGATACAGAAAAATGAATTTGTTTTTCTGTATCGACCTGAAGAGGATGCCAGCGGGCATTGGAACTGTTGTGGAAATAAATTGTCTATTAGAGTGGGTTTTTACCATTACTCAATCAGTATAATCTTGATGTCTTTTCATAGACTCCTGGTCATGTTGGTATCTGTGGGAATGATACTGTTGATGAAGCAGTACCCACATGGCTAGTGTTGTCTTGACGAAATTCAGACCATCCTTTACTCTTGATGAATTTATGAAGCCCATTTCACATTTCATCCTCTCTGACTGTCAACAGGAATGGTCCTGATGCAATGGACTCCTTCCTTAGATGGAACCTGTCCTTTGGAAAAGAATTGCAGGAGTGATGTCGTATCAACTAGGCTTAGGTTGAATTGCTCTAAACTGTCCCATGGACATTTTTTTGATGCAACTTTATTTAAAAGGTGTGGTACTTGTAATGTTCAACTCACCCCAGAACATGTGATTGTTCATTGCCCTACTTCTAATTTTCTTAGAACTGATTTGATTAACTATTGTAATGGCAAAGGAATTTGTTTTTATAAAAATATTTTGGGAAATGAATTTTCATCATCCCTACTTTTGACCTTAAAGAAAGCCAATTTATCTAACCTGATCTAGGTGATTATTGTTTGATAATCCTTTTGTAGTAGCTATAGTATTATTCTACTAATAGGTTCCTTCTTTTCCATCGTGTTGTTGTAGAGTGGAACCCTACAACTGAAGTGGTAGAGGTCTTTTTTTATTTCCTTTTCTAGTCTTGATGCCAATAATCCAGTAGGGTTGCAACACCTTAAACAAAATAAAAATAGAAAAAAGTTCCTGAACATTTTCAGACCAAATTAAATTTAAATCTGAGGAAACAAGTTGAAGTTAAGACTTGGCCCTGTTTATATTGAATTTTGGGGCCTTTTACCATAGGACTTAACTTAGGCAACCAAGGTACCAACACCCATGGCATCACTCAGAGGGCTAATGAAGTCACAAATTTAAGCAAAAATTGAAAATGTGGGTCCAAACTTAGTTTGGTAAAACTTGACTATCTGGAGTGTTCAGAGGAAGAGTCCATATGGCCCTAATTACTAACCTAGTTTAATTTAACGTTAATTACCAGGTTGTTATGGACTGTCTATGAGTACTGTCTAGATAGTAAAGTCTTGGGTTAAATTGCAGTTTAGCACCCAACTGGTGCCAGGCGCAAAATTTTTATTTGTGACAAATTTGAATGGAAAGATGAAACTGCACTAAAAAAAAAAAAAAAGTCACCAGTTGGGTGCTAAACTGCAATTTTACCAAGTTTTGCCCGAAGCCTAAGTTATTTCTTACCTAGGACTCAAGGCGGTGAATTTAGAGAGTCAAGACATAGTTCAGAGACAGAATCCATAACAAATTGGTAATAAATTAGGGACTCTGGACTTTGTGTTTGGATTCATGAATTTGACCCATAAGTAGGCTGACCATATTTCCTTGAGACAAAAATGGGACATTGGGATGGCAAAAAAGGGATGGGGGTTGTAATATTCTGTATTCATGAAAAAGTAAGTACATAAACCGGGACAAAATTGACATTTTTATTAAAATGACAGGATGGCCAGGAAATATAAAACAAATGGTACTGTCCCATTCAAAATGGTACGTATGGTCAGCCTACCCATAAGGCTGTATCCTAGGCATCTTATTTTTTTTTTAAATTGCTCTAAAATTCTAGATGTACCGGGTGTCCGAGAATTATCTGTACAATTTTTGGCTGTTATTAAAAGTCAACCATGAAGTGTAGAAATTTCAGTGTTGTCCCATTTTACAGAGAAACTCATTAGGTTTTTGCTGATGATAAGTTTTGACAAGTTTTTTCTTTTTTGTACGCGGGTGACAGACATTCATGATTTAAAAGCAAGAATCACAGCTGCTATTGAGCGAATTGATGTGGATATGCTGCAGCGTACATGGCAACATTTGGATTATCGATTGGATGTTTTGCGAATCACTGATGGTGCACATATCGAATGTTTGTAACAACGTTACTTTAATAAAAAACTTGAAAATATTCTGATGTTCCCCTTGAAAACCTCTATATTGAAAATTTCATAATCTGACCATAAATAAAGAAATTACATAGGGGTGCTTTTGCTTTAGGTGTGTCAATATTCATTTCCTGTGCAAATGTGTTTTTTTGGAGTTACTCTTCTTCCCCCTAGAGTAGGGCAGTACTGTAGTAAATTTTAGAGACCAGATGCAATTCAGAGATGGTCTACAGGTCCTAATTAATAATCTAATCTAATAATATATTAACAAATGATTATGGATTTAGTCTCTGAACTGCCACCTGGATTTGGTAAATTTGCTGAAGGAACAAAAATGAAAATAAGTCTAAGGGACTAATTCATTGTAGGTCTACTTCCATGATGGTTTAGATATTTTTAATATCAGATGATGTAGATGTGTACAGGCTTAATTTACATCCTTTTAGAATTTAGGCTACAGTGCTTTATCCATTTCATTTGCAAAAATTTTGGGGAAATTCCAGAATCCAGATCTGTTTAGAGACTGAGTTCATATGGTAAAAGCTTAATGTACCAATATGCTAGGTTAGGTTAGTAATTATGGATTTTGCCTCCTAGCTGTATCTGGATTTTGGAATTTTATCATTAATTTATCTCTAGCCATTAAATTGTCATTCAAATGCATGCAAGAACTGCAGCTATTTACAAGAGTGCCCTTTTTAACTAGTCATAAATTCATCCTAATTATATATATATATATATATATACACACACACACACACACACACACACACACACATATACAGTAAATACTCAATAAATTGGACTATATAGGGCTCTAGCCAGTCCGACTCATTGCGAATTACCTTAATTACTCCCCTATTTACTCCTAAAGAGGCATAAATACTCTCTAATCTTTTAAGTTTGATTAGTGAGAGTAATACAGTGTTCAAAATAAACATTTAAAAAATAATAAAACTTTTTCACTTACCGTTGCTGGAATTATTTTGAGCGTGAAGCAAAAAATTTTGTTTACCTTTTTGTATAATAGTGTTAAAAAACGCTTCACTTTGTAAAAGAAACAAAATAATAATGGCACTTGACAGAGGACGAGTCTGACTCATTGAGTATTTACTGTGTGTGTGTGTGTGTGTGTGTGTGTATTATATATATATAATATAAATATTGGATTGCGTTACTACCAGCTAAACAGTACCTTTCCACAATTTACAAACTTTCTCTGGTTAAAAAATTCATCAAATTCCTTCTTAAAGCTACACCAAGTAAGCCTACTACTATTCACTATTGTAGTTGGTAGCTACCATAAATCATTCCAAAAATCCACCACCCTAAAACTGAAGTGATATTTATGTAGATCTAATCCATGATTCTTGCAATTTTTTTCTTGGGACATTGTTCTGTTTTCAGTTCTTAATGAAAATATTTTCTATATTTACTCCATGGCCTACCCATAAACATTTTGAATAGGCAGTTCAATTATGTCACCCTAATGCACCTCTCTTAAAAAAAATGCTTGTAATTCCTTTAGTCAATCCTTATATTCTTTCCCCCTCAACCCAGGAATAAGTTTAGTTGCTCTATGGTAAACATGTAACATATCTATATTTTGCCTGAACTGAGATGATCATACCTGTATACAATATTCTAAGTGTAGCCAAACATGTGAATTGTAAAGTTTACTGATTATTACCTCTGCTTTTCTAACTTTCATATTTATAATAACCAACATTTTGTTGAGTTTGTTCCAAGCCTCAAAGCCAGGGTGAAAAAATCAAAAGCTATCCCCCGCCCCTCCCCCCCCCCCCCCAACCCATGGTTTATTTGGTTTGTTCATTATTGTTTGTTGTAGTAAAATAATTTTATTTCATGTTTTATTTAAGCATTATTACTAACTTACAAGAAATTACCTACCGTATGTTTACATTCAAAATTATAAAACCAGCTTGGTTATTATTTTCTTATAAATAATAGTGATAATACAAAAAAAAATTCCTTTAACACGATTCAGATTTCAGATATACCGTAATCATATTGTTCATACAAACAAAATGTCAAATGTGGTGACTAGGAATGTAAATTATATAGGTAAATAAAAATTATTTGGTAAAATACCAACCAACCCTATTTGGTGCAATGGTAAACTAAATTTCTCATTTTTCTGTGTAATTGATAGTTTGGGACAATCTTTATTGTCAGGATTTCCATTGAAAAATAGTAAAGTAGCTTAGCTGAAAGTACAGACTTTTTTTTTTTTTTTTTTTTGATGATTGTTGAGTCTGACATATAATTTAAAAAATAAGCACTATTAGGTTTCATTTATGAAATTATCATTGATTTACATTCATACTAGGCATTAAAATATCATTAAAATTAAGAATAAAAAGCAAATGCATAGGACCCCCCCTCCCCCCCCAAATTCCCATCAGAAGACCAAAAAAAATTGTGGTTTAAAACCACTCCACCCAGCTCAAAGCAAGATTAATACATTGAATAAAGATTAATTTTCTTTTAACCAATAGTGCTTGAAAATGGAATTTTTAAAATCTGCAGCTTGCGGATATAAAGGCCTAAAAGGATCTTCAGTCTGTGACCAAGGATATAATTTAAGGAAAGAACATAAAACATAATTTTTATTTTTTTAAAAAAAAATTTGTGTTTGTGAAGTTACAAATCGCATTAGGTTAAGAAATTGTAGGAGAGGTTTTCTTAATATTTCAGCTAAGACATATTTTATAGCTTATTCATAAATAAATAAATTTGTCTTTGCTGTAGGACAGTTCAGTCGATTTGTATTTTCATGTGAAAAGGTAAAAGTAATTTTTTTTTTTTTTTTTTTTTTCAGAAATTAGGTCTAAGTTTTTATAGGCCTATTCCAAGTTTATATATAGTTTAGTTATTTAAATCTTAAAGCTAAAGTTTTGTTTAGCAGCTTTTTATAATTATGACAGAAAAATTGAAATGCCCATTTAAGGTAAGAAAAAGTAGTGACTTACAGAGCCTAGCTTATCCAAACTCTAACCTCTAAGGTATCCTAATGGTAGGATACCATATCCAAGGGCTTATATGGGTCTCAGGCCTCTTTACTGATTAATCTTATCTAGGTCAGATTACTCGGCTTAAATAGAATTTGTTCTATTGGCTTCAAAATATTGGGACACTCATGTAGTATCTAGGTCCCTAATTGTCATTAACCCCTTAACATCCCAGTTTCCTCTCTGCCTGAAAAATGTTGATTGACTGGCATAAATTTATGCCTAATTTAAATTTAAAAGGTTAATAGCTATTGGTATTTTAAAATTTATTATGAATGACCTTTAGCTAATTTTTCTGCCTCTTATTTTAAATATTGGTCTTTAGTTATAGTCTGTGTTCTAGGACTAATCATTTAGGTTACTGATTTAATGTGGTTGTACTGCAGGCCTGGATCCAGGGGGGGGGGTCCTGAGGGGAACATGCCCCTCCCCTAGAGGTATTTGGTGATCTTTATATAGCTACTGTTGGAACTATGCAAAGTATTGCTGAGGATGGAGAATCATGGAACTTAGTCAATTTCTAAAGCAAAATCACTGTTCCTTGCAATTTAAATTTCTGATGTTAGCTCAACAAATGCTCTTCTGAGGCTCTCTTATTCCATCTTTATTGATGAATGACTCAGAATGGAGAAAAAAGGTTCTGAAGTAGAGTTAATGGTCAATGATCTTCCATCACCAGTGTGTCTGGAAACAGAACTGGAGCACTGGTGGCAGAAAGGGAATGCTTGGGAGTCTGACCTGCCCAATTCCCTGACAGCTACACTCGGGCAAACCTCCCCTTTATTTTATCCAAGCATATATATTATGCTCCAAGTCAGTGCAACCTTACCAGTCAATTTCATGCGAATGCGAGTGTTCCTTTAGTCAACTGAGGAATCTCAAAAGTTACCTGCATGCTACAATGAAACAAGATGGATTAAATGGTCTTGCCTTGTTAAATGTTTATAGAAACATAGACATAAAGTGATGACTAGCTTTGCTGAAGCTCATCCAAGGTGAATAGAATTAGTAGATATTTTTGATGATAAAACAGCATCAGACAGTGTATGAGTTCTTAATATAGGTTTGTTACTTTGATTTATTGTGTTTACTTTTGTGGTTTGGAGTATTGTAATGAATGTGCAATACATACAGTATTAATAAACTTTTCTTTGAATGTAATGGTCTTTTATACAGGCAGTCCTCTTCCATACTTAATGCATTCCTGAAAACCTGTACTTAAGTTGAATGATAGAAATGCATGTAATATATTCCAAGTTCTCCGGAAATATACCATAAATTCCCTAATTGTCATAAAATCTTAGCCCCCCCCCCCCCCCCCAAGTGCTATTCAATGTACACACAGCAATGTGTATTCATTGTATACACAGTCCAGTTTCATCCACATTGAAAATCTGCTGAGCAGAATATCCTCCCCTAAGGGTAACATTTTCATGGGGTTGAAATCCATGCATGATGGGGAGGGCTAGGAGCTACTGTTAGCTTCAGACATGAAAAATATTTACCATTTAGTACCAGTAAACAATGAAAACAAAATATGTACCAATTATTAAAATTACCAAGACACAATTGGAAATGGCTGTTACACAGTAGGTTATCAGTAACATGTCTATACATGATGACGTGTTTAAGGTCACCTAGACGCAGTTGCCAGTTTCTAGTTTTTGGAAATGAGTGTTATATGCCATAAAATATGGTGCTTTATTACCCTAATTTGTTGTTCCACTACCCTCAACAACTGGGGTTGACTTATACATGAGGCATATGATAAATTAATGATTTCTTGGCCAAAAATCAAGGGTTGACCTATACTTGGCTATATACGGTAAGTTAAGTGACCTTCCAATTGAAGCTTGGGTTTCTCCATTTTTGACACTGAATTATTCCCATTTTCATTTCAATTGTAAGTCCTTTATGCTTTTCATGCCCAGCTTTTTCACTTGTTCTTCCTTTTCTCACTCATTGTCACAATTTATTCCACAAAATTAACCCAAAAAACACATCGTATGCACTGGAGAACTGAACTGCAGGGCCATGTGGGTTAAACTGGCTACTCCTGGAAAAACAATAGAGGGTGTGTGGTCAGGTGGTGCCACCTGTCTCTTAAAATTTTTTAAATGTATGTAGGTGTGAATTTTGGTGTATGCAGGTCGAATGTGTAGTGATTAATACTTAAAATCCTCTTTTTACAAAACTCTTAAGATTTTTGCAATTTACTTTCTATCTTTTATCATTCTTGTTACTCATTTTGCTGTACTATATAAAAATGGGTAGTGGGTAGCTATGGCTGTGAGCACTGTTTTCACTTTCAAATAATGCAAGAGAGACTGGGGGATTAATTATACACTTAATTACACTTTACTGATTTTTATTTATACCGAAATACGTTTGACAAATGGGGTAATGTCAGTGGTGGGCACTGTTAACCAAAAAGTTAACTTTGTTAACTGCTAATCTGTTAACCAAAAAGTTAACTTTGTTAACTGCTAATCTGTTAACCAAAAAGTTAACTTCGTTAACCGTTAATCCGTTAATTCGTTAAACATGTAACGGAAGTTACCGATAAACCATTAACGTTAACTTTTATTATAAAAAAAATGAAAAACACAATATATATATAATTTAATTTTCCCTCTTCTTCTCGTTCTCCATTTTGTCCATGAGATGCATGTTGCCCTTCATGAAAATTAGCATATCAAAGTTTTCATCAGACAGGGATGACTCTTGGCCCTCAGGATGTCCTTGCCCATAGAGAACAAACGCTCCACTGCAGCACTGGAGGGGATGGCTGTGTTGAACTTGATGAACAAGTCCACCAACACTTGCTCACCCAAGAAGGCAGCATCTGTCAGCAAGTCCTTGGAGTTGGTCTCCAGCTAGGTCTTGACCAAGTTCTGGCACCACACGCTCACATGTACTTCTCAACGCTATCTATTATCTCATAAAGAAACTAATTCACATTGGGACTTGAAAGTACCGGCAGGATCAACCGGGTAGAAAATAATTATGGAGATTTTAAAGATGTGGTACCTAGAAGTACCGCCAGGACATAAAGGGTTAAGGTGAAAACGCTCCCATTGTAAGACATCAATTGACTTAATTTATGTCATCAAAGTGACATGACAATTGAAATCTTACCTGATCAGTTTTATGGTTCTTGAAATGTATCAAGGAGACTACTAATAAGGTACTCACAGACATATTATAAATATACATGACTTACTTGACAACGATTATTTTTAAATATTCACTAGCACAAACATGTTGCGCAAGAGACAGACTGCAAATGAAACGAATGTAGTTATTTGTTGTAATTGTTACATATATTATTGAAAGTGCCTTAAAATGCTCGTGATATTTCTTGAAAGAAGTTGAAACATTCAACTCAATGGCAAATCTTTCCGCCTGATTTTACAGTCGACCATGTTTTGCTCAAACCAATGCCATAAATAACTACCATATTTGGTAAGACACAAATTGTGGCGACGGAAACAAATATATCGCCTGATTTTGCACTGCGGAAATGGAAATTCGTTCATCACTATTAACAATGGCGGATTAATTGCGCACCTGCTCAGCACTGAAAATAATAGAAACTTTTAAATGTTTATTTATGAATTTTTTTGGGTTAACGGACTTGAGTTAACGGAAGTTAAATGTAACGGAAGTTAATTAGTCCGATAATGATTTTCAAAGTTAACTTAAAAGTTAAATTGTTAACGAAAAAGTTAACTTCGTTAATTAACGGATTAACGGTTTGTGCCCAGCTTTGGGTAATGTGAGAGGGGAATTAGCATTAATGTTCAGCCAGAGAGAAGAGAGACTCATGAAAGAATATTCTAAATTTACAAAATCATCGTAAGACAAAAACACCTAGTTAGGTCAACAGCCATCCAATAACTGAGGATGGGTATTTTCTCTCCTTTAGACCCATTTCAGGGTGTTGCAAACTAGCATTTTATAAACAAACCATTTTTAATTCTTATTATAACAAAACTTAATTGAACATTATTAAATTCTTATAAACAAACATTTAATTCTGACATTACTACAAATGATTTTTTTTCAATAAAATTACATCAGTGTGATATGTATGCAGGTTGAATGTACATAATTGAGGACTGTCTGTATATTCCTTAATTACAGTAATCCCTTGTTTTATGTGGGGGTTCTGTGCTTGCGCGACCTGCATATATGGGACACTATATATTTACATTCAATTTAACCCCAATACATTGCTTACATGGGCCTATATATAGCCTGATTTAACCTTAACAAATATTAAGCTATAAATACAGTTAGTAAATAATATATAATAATAATAATATGTAATATAATAAAAGAAATAAAATTTTACTAACCAAAAATAATGGTGAGGATTGCTGTGCAGTACTATTTATGAGTGATGAAGACTTAATGATGTTTCTGTTCAAATTTAGCATCATTTAAGGTATGGCATGGCTTACCCATGTATATGCAAAACTGCGTTTAACAAAACTGCATAAAACAAGGGATTACTGTATTAGCAAAATACCAGCACATTGTTTTTTGTATTATAGTATTATCCTATCCTATTAAACAAAATTTGTTAGTTATTATTAATTAAAAGTTTATGTATACCATGTGAACACCTGATGGTCCAGCTGTACCCCACCTAGACTACCCTCTCTAGGTCTGGCCCTGTACTGTGTTTGACAAACTAGATTATAACCTCAGCTAAGGGTTGTGAGTGGTCATACTCCACGAGTTAGTTAGTTAATTTCTTTGTTGAAATGGTGTTGAATGCTAAAATCAGTCATTCTCTGTCCAAAATTGAAGTAGTCATAACCAGACCTTTAAAGAATGAAATATACTAGTGACTGATCAGAATCCAAAACAAAAGGATGGGGTTTACAAGGTTACTTTACCAACTTTCAAGCCTAAACATCTGCCTGAATTAATAATTAGCTAAATGTTCCAAACCTCTCTTTAAATATTCTCTCCATTCAAATCTACTTACAAATAATTTTACTAAGGAAATATGGGATCAATGAAAGAAAGCCACCCCCAGCCTCCTTTAGTTAACTTTATAAGGCTAACTAATGAAAATATAATGACCTAACCTAACTAATCATCAAGGGCGTACAGTTGACCTAATGATTGGTTAGGTTAGGTCATGATATTTTGTTAGTTAGCCTTATAAGCTAACTAAAGAATGCTGGGTGGGCTTTCTTCATTGATCCAAAATATGAAATTTTTAAAAATTTTATATCTGATTTCCATTGGACCTCAAACTCCAGAGCTTTAATTAGGATTGCATTTCCCAGTAGCATGATATGACATTAACTTCATTTTATTACATTTGGACAATGTGGAGCCACTCGAGTATATCATGGTTATCATAGAAGTTGAAAATTATATTTTGATAGAATTTTGTAAAATAACAATTTCATGTCAGTTTGAATATAGCTTTGGACTGCTTATTGGACTTAGATAACCTCAGTGGGCCTGATTTGCTTTATATTGTCAAAATGTAAAGATAATTGTTAAACTGTTTACAAAACTGCGTAGCCTACATTACTTAAGCCTTGACTAAAATAAATAATTATTTATTTATATAACATACAATTTGTGTATTATTCGTGAAAATAGTTTATACAACTGAAATAAACCTATCCAGATGATAAATTGTTTGTATAAAAATAGTTTTCTTGAAAGGGGGGAAAAAAAGGAAGTTTTGAAATTTTTTTTTTTTCTGAAACCACCACATTTGGGAACAATTGAATTGTCCCCATTCAAGCCAACCCTGGACTCAACACTGATTTTAGTCAAAGTTGCTTTACAAATACAAAGGCTTAAGCCAGGGCTAGGTACCAGCACCAGTAAATACCAAAAATCTGGATACCAGTTACACTGACTTTGCAACCTTGCCTAGCACTGACCCTGAGGATGGATAACTTATTGTTTAGTACAGAATTAGAGAAGCTTCTGTGGCAAGAAGTTAAAAAAAGGCTTGTTACAGGGCATATACCATTTAATCTTTAATATCTACCCATTATAAATGTTAACACTAGCAATACCAGGTACTGGGATACACCAGTACTCCTGGTGAGGTTTAAGGGTTAAGTAGGATTCTAACAATGATTCTTTCTGCAGCCTGTGCTGTGTATAACAGTGAATCGTGCGTGAAAATCAACAAGGACTTTCCTGTTTCACTGTGGTGGGCAGCTAAGAGACAAAATCCTTTGGTATATGTAGTGCAAATAGCTAGTTTCTGCCATTTCACCAACACAAGTCAGTGTGAAAAGACCATTTTCTACAGTACATTACATAACATTACATTACATAAGACTTAAAAAAAACATCTGGAATTTCAGTCAATAATATTCTGTTCTTAGAATACAATGGATTTAATTTGTACGTACTGAAGATAATAAACCTGATGTGTTATAACTCAAGACTAGATTTTATCAACCCTCTTATTATTAATGTGATATTTTCTTTTTCAAGGCTAGTAAGGTTCTATATTATAAGTTTAAAAGTTTGTTTCAAAACAATTGGTTTTTAGTCTTTTATGATCATACTTTCAGCAGCATCTTATACAAAGGATCATAAAACTGAAATTAATAGGTATTTAAAAATCTTTCTATAGGTCGTTATTTTATCCATAGGTAAAAAAAGTTCATAATGTACTCGTTTACTGGTAACCATTTTCAATTGCCGGTCTTACCAGTATTACTATGCCTCGGATACGAACAAAAACTGCTGTACCATTGCTGTTACCCAATCCTGGTTACCAGAAATGTAGAAGCTATAAGTGCACTTTACCCATCAAGGAAGAATAATAAATTTCATTGGTTCTGAAAATCTTTACTTTTACATCATTGAACTCCTTATTCTTCATCTCGTTTGTACTGTGAATTACATTAACCACTATTCATATGATTTTTGTCGATAGGTTAGGGCCGTTAGGCAACTAGTCATTAACTCGTACTTACACTTTGTACATGCCTGAGGCATCTTTCATAAGAAATTAATAAATGAATGTAATTAACTATAATTCGCAAAGATGACCGTGAACGTAATAATATAAAAGTCAGCTGTAAGTAAGGAAGTATTATCAAGTATGAGGGGTGGTCAGAAAATAAGTTTACGTGGCATATAATTTCATAAATAAAGGACCTACATTGATTGTTTGTATTTTGTATCAGGTGAATTTGTTAATCATTGTTGGCAACACTGCACGTCGATTCGGCTGCCATCCACCGTACATTGGTTATACGATATTTTTTTTTTTTTTTTTTTGCTCCTAGGAAATTTGATTTTATCATGGGGGGGGGGACCAAAACAACCTTTTTCGATACTCCCTCTTTTCAGTTGTTTATTACAGATATTTCGGGACATAGGGGAAATAGTCGCACTACTTTAATTAAATTAAAGATTCGATTGATCATTAGCTCCAAGTTTCTGTAAAAGGTGAGTGACGCGTCCCCGTCTGTAAAGGATAGGGACCCCCATAATTCATTCATTCATTAAAGTCCGTATCCATCGCGGAAGTACAGGGTGTCCGCAATGTCTTGTCACCCTAGTAAAATACCAACTGATTTTCGTTTTTCTTTCAGACCCATTTGAAATGCGTGATAGCGGCAACTATACGATTGAACGACGCGTATTAGCTAGTGCCAGGTTCCATGAGCGACCACGTAATGGCAAAACTATTGAAAATATTCGATCGTGGAAGTTTGCGCGAATGTTTTCAATGGTTTTGTCATTACGTGGTCGCTCATGGACCCGGGTACTACCCAATATGCGTCGTTCAATCGTGTAGTTGCTGCTCACGCACATCTGAAATGGGTCTGAAAGAAAAGCGAAAATCAATTGGTGGTATTTTACTGGGGTGACGAGATATTGTGGACACCCTGTAGTTTTGCTTGTTCGTTCGTTCGTTCGTTCGTGCGATTGAAATAGTATGATTCATGGGAAGGTTTGCGAATGGAAACAGACGCTGTATGTGCTTTGGTTGCGCGCATTTATGTCCAGACTCAGAGACTGCGAGACACCAGTGTGCTTTAAACAGCGCTCGAGTACGGTAATGGCCATTCCTTGACTGCTCGTGCGATTTGGTTGCACCCCGTAAATCAAGTTCCTTAGGCCCCCCCCTCTAATTCTACGTTGATTCAAAGACCAAGAATGAAGTTGAGAGTAGATCGTAAAAAGGCAAAGTTTGAGCGAGTGAATTAGTGTTCATTGAATAAGAGCCCAGTAAAGCCTAAAGCTTAAGGGCCAAATAAAAAAAAAAAATAAATAGTCGAGCTTCACAATTATTTATGTCGTAAAATTGTAAGTTGTAAAAAGACTACTGTATTTATTTTATTATTAATAAGGTTATTCTATTCTAAGAAAAAAAAAAAAAAAAGCTTTAAAATTACGATTGAACGGGATTTTACTGCACTCTTAAATAAAGCTTTAATTTGACTGTAATTCTTCGTTGGAGTGAATTAATTCACTGTATTTTTAAAGGTGAGTAGTTGAAATGTACACCATTTAACCGCGATAATTAAAAGCAAATTCGTGGTCATGATTATTATAATGATCGCATCTCTTTTGTACGTCAATGTTCGTTTTTGAATTCTGTCGGTGGGACTCTATTAAATTGCTTTGCTGTTCTCTTCTGGATACGTTATCACTGTATTCGGGTTATGGCAAGCGATGGTATGGTAGTTCGTTATAGAAGTTTGGTACCTACCATACTGTTGGTACCCAACTGCGCGTGCCCCATGTTCGGTGTGCGCATTAGTGAAGAGGTTAATACGGTTAAAATAACCGTCCTTGTCTATTAGCATTATTTACCGTTGAGTCGTTGTTCATTCCGGCATTTGGTCCTCTCAGTTTTGAGGACAACACCTGTGTATGGAAGAAATTGGAAAACGGGCCTACTGACTCGTTAAAAAAAATGGACCCAATAGTTAGTTATATTCCATGGGGGTGGGGGGGTAATACTCGTTAAAAACGAACCGAAGAACCGAAAGAAACTCATCATCATTGGTGAAATGTTTGATTTCTTTGTTTGTGAACGGGACTTTGAGATTAAGCGTCACACACAGCCGTCTGTCGCCCGTGACTTCCGTGTCGCTTGACAATGGACCATTATTCGATTCCGATTCCGGACAAGTTTCGGAATGTTTTTTAGTTAATTAATTAACCGGTAAAGCGTTAACCGGATTCGGAAATGATTATGGCATCATTCGTCTCAAATGATAGAATCATTTTTGATATGTTTTAGTTCGTTGATAGAGGAAGGCTTATACAGGGGTTGGACAGAATAATGGAAACACACTCATTTTCGGTGCTGTATTTTCTGATGTCATTAATGGCGTTATGTACTTTATTAAATTATGTAACTGCGTATAATATTGAGAACATCTTCTATTTTAATATGTTCATATTGGTTTTTCATGTGGAATAAATAAAAATATGGTGCTTGGAGAAAATGTTACTGACTGTGCAAGGGGTGTCATAGTCAGGACTCGTTTGGTTGGTCTCTCAATATTAAAAGTCGCGTGATTGTCACCACCTTGAGGAAGTCTCATAGTTATGAATACATGGAAAGAAATTAAAAAAAACTACACCCCGTAAGCACAGAATCGTTCCCATTATTCTCCCCAAACTCCAAATTCATTAGAACTTTGGTACTGGTTGGTGTTAAAATAGGCTTTACTATAGTTCCCATATACAGTTATGACTGACACTGGTCTTTGCAGACTATTGTTAAATTTTGAACAAAAAGGTTTTGATGCAACAGTCTTTGATTCTTCACAGTTCATAATTATCATAAGGTTCTGTCGTATTCTGTCAGTGTTGCGTGTATTCATAACCTTGAGGACTGTTCCTCGAGATATAGGAGCAATTATGTGACACTCTTTATTACTGAAACACCAACCAAACGGGCTCCTACTATCATGCACCTTTCACGGGCAGTAACATCTTTTCCAAGCGCTATATTTTTATTTTAAAAGAATATGAGAAACCAATATGAACATATTAAAATAGATGATCTCAATATTACATGCAGTTACATATTAATTTAAGTACATAACGCCATTAATGATATCAGAAAATACAGCACCGAAAATGCGAGTGTTTCCATTATTCTGTCCAACCCATATATATATACAGTATATACTTATTTCGGGGCGCCTCTGCGAGTGACCCGTTGCCCACGTTGGGCTTCCATCATGAGAAAAACTATAGTATTTGTCATTTACCATTATTTATTGAGACGTGGATTTAATTTTGCCAGAAGAGTTCCTTGTTCCATGCACGGTCTGTGTGTAACAAGTTTCTCGGAACCATTTAGAGTTGTAACATATATATATATATATATATATATATATATATGGGATGAATTTCAGAAACACGGTGAAATGAATGATGTAAACCCAAGGAAAAGAAAAAAATTATTCCGAGGCCTTTCGTGTATTCCGAAGTACACGAAACGCCTTGGAATAATTTTTTTTCCTTGTGGGTTTACATCATGTATGTATGTGTATGCATGCACGAGAGTAGGTAATCAGTTGGTTGATTGATTTTGCTTTTCGCAAATTGAGAGCATTTGTGAAACTTAGAGGTGTATGAAAACGCACGTGATGCGTGACAGTTCCTGCCACATCCCTCCCGCTTCCACCTCCACCTCCCCACTTCCCTTTTCCTCCCTCCTCTCTCACCTGCCTCTTCCGTCAGAGGAGGATTCGCTGCCTGGCTATTCCGCACGCTTAGAATTGCCCTTTCCTCAAAGGCGAACCTTAACCTCTCAAACGAATCCGCCTATTGGGTCTGAGCGAAGAGTAAAACCTTGGCGCCTAATTTATTATAGGCTTCAGACCCCCCCACCACAATGATAAATAGCTTAAACCGTCCTTACGACTACGCAGCGTGGTCTTTAATTTAATAGCGAGTGTTATTACTATTTGACCCCCTCCCCCCTCCCCATTCCACATTTTCAAAAGATTTCCATCTCGGTAGTTTGTGTCAGAATATCCCCCCCCCCCCCCCCCCCCGCATGTGGCGCATCGTCCATCGGTGAATTCACTATCTTGTGGCCTACACTGAGACATTAGACGTTCATGGAAAATAATCCTTAACCATGAAGTTTTTTTTACAAGTTGGGTACCCTCATGCAACAAGCACGTTTCACGTTGGCATTTGAAACGCGCGCGCGCGCACACAGACACACACACAATATATATATATATATATATATATATATGTGGTAGGCGGTAATAACAAATGAGCCGAATGCCTGTAAATTAAAATCAAGTGGTGACCTGTTTTACCACCACATTTCCAGTTTTTGATGAGCTGTTTGAATAAACATCATAGTCAATTTTCTCGTTGGTGCGTTTCCGTTCGGGTGTTCGTTGGTTGAGGGAAGGGCGGTGGTGAGCGTGTGTTTTTTGTGGGGGGAACATTCTTCTAACTGTTTTGAGAGCCGTTGGCTATCAGGCTCTCAATCAAATCGAGTTGACGGACGCGTTCCAACATCGCATTCTGATCGTTCAGTCGGAGTCTGCCGCAGGTGGTGGCGTTCCTTTATTAAATACTCGTGTTGTTACTCCCGTATCGCTTACTTGAATTAATTACTCCGCAATAATGGCGTATAATGTTTATTGACCGTATGCTTTAATGAACACTGTTTTCACGCATTGTTTATATCGGCCTCACGACATCTGATCGACTTGACATTCTATAAACAAGTTATATTAGTAGGTTAGGTTAGTATTTTAGTGTCGATATCGATATTTGGTCTTGTCTACGAAACTGATATAGGGCAATTTATATATTAAGTTTTAGACATTAAAGGGTTCAGAGTGCGAGCAGAATCATTGCTAAGTATATACAGGGTCATCGTACTAACGAAGCTTCCGTGCGTGGATCACCACCACTAGAATCAATATTACTTCCAATTATTTTCTTCAGATGAGTGGTCCAGTCCATGATCCTTTCAGGTACGCTCGTCTTGGTTTTATAGGTTCGTGCGCATGATTCCTCGGGGGGGGGAAGATGCAGCGCAAGTTTTTCATTCCTCCCAGAGACAACGTAAGTGCACTCGTTCTAATAAGAAATGTATTCATCGGCCTATCACTTATTATGAACTGGACCAAGAACGCGGAACATCCGCTCTAATTTCAAAACTTTGGTGTATTCAAGACTGTATTGTTTGAATGATTAAAATGATATCAATTGCATTTACTTACGTATTGTTAAAATAAAGGTATGCATAGCACAAAATTTATTCCTTTATATAAATTATTACGTAGTTAATGGGTAGTTGTTATGAAGGGAAATAGTATGTTTCATAGACTACCTAGGCCTAATCCAATTTCATCTACAGGTTGTCCAGAATGTCTTGTCACCCCAGTGAAATACTGATTTTCGGTTTTCTTTGACCCATTTGTAATGCGTGATAGAAATTACAATTGAACAACGCGTATTGGTGCTAATTGCGTTGTTCAAATGTATAGCCGCTGCTGTCACATTTCAAATGGGTCTGAAAGAAAGTCGGTTAGTATTTTACTAGGGTGACAAGATATTGTGGATACTAGAGGTGTACCAGAACCCAGTTTTTGGCCGGAAACAGGAAGCCGGAACCTTTTGCGTTAGCTTAGGCCCTAATTAATAGGTCTATAATTTTAAATAATATACGTATTAATTTCTAAATTGGTGAACTTTAACCGCATTTTCTGACAATTTTTATTTTTGGCGCTTAGATGGTTCTCGCGCGTGGCGCCTCATTATTAAGATATTATTTCACTCATTTTATCACTTATGTTTTTGCTTTACGGATACAAATATTAAATATATTTCATTTATGTAAATAAATTTTTCATAAGCATAAGGCTAAGTTATAGTCTATATTCTAATAATAAATTTTAAACAAATGTCGACTTCGCAGTTTGGAAATATTTTAGAATTGGTTATAAAGATAGCAGTAAAGCTATTTGCGCTCCTTTTCCCGAAGGGACTCGTATCAAGAGGACCTAGCAATAAAGGTAGCAATTATTATAGCACGACCCCGCTTTTTAAGCACCTACGAGGTAAACATCATAATGTTTATGATTTGGTACAAAAAGCGAAAATGAAGAAAGATGAACCAACGAAAAGACGCTCTGAAGAAGCTACGACTTTCTCCGCAACTACACTACGGCAAAAATCTCAAAACAACCAACAATTTATCAGGTGATAGAAAAAAAAGAAATTTGGGATATAAATGACGAAATAAGTATAGAAATTCATAGGAAAATGATCGCTGATCAGCAGCCATTTTCTTTAGTTGAGGATAAGGAATTTAAAAGATTGATAGAACATTTTTTGGCATCGCAGTATAACTACCTTCTAGAAGATAATTATTTTAGTGACTGGGTTATTCCAGACATATACAGGGTGTCCCATAAGTCCGGCATTATAGGAGAAATTATATTTTTCTATTTCTACAAACCATAATTCATATGCTCGGGATGTCAATTTCCCGTCCGTCATTCTGTTCAGTGACGAGGCTGTTTTTTTATGGAAATGTCGAGGTAAATCGACAGAACACCCGCTACTGGTCTCAAAACAACCCTCACTGGTATACCTCTCCAAAGGAACAAGGTGCATCTCGGGTGATGGTATGGTGTGGCATTTGGAAGGATCGCATCATAGGCCCCCTCTTTTTCGATGAACATGTCACTGGAGGCACCTACCTACGTATGCTCAAGGAAGAAGCATTTCCCAGTGTCTTGAACGAAGAAGGAAATTTCCCAACATGGTTCCAGCAAGACGGCGCTCCCGCACATTACAGCACCCAAGTAAGGGAATACCTGTACCAACAATTCCCTGGTCATTGGATAGGACGTCGAGGGCCTGTGGAATGGCCAGCTAGAAGCCCGGATCTCACGCCACTAGATTTTTATCTCTGGGCCACTTGAAAGCGCTGGTATACGCAGAGAAAATTAGGTGTGTTGAACATTTGCGGCAGCGCATTATTGGGGCATGTAACACCATTACTCCTGACATCATTCACCGTGTGCTTGCTGATTGGTTGTCACGTCTGGTCTGAATTTGTGTATTGAAAACAATGGTGGACATATTGAGCACGTTCTGTAAATAAAAGCTTTTTTGCCTTTTTTTATTTTTTTCCTATGATGCCGGACTTATGGGACACCCTGTATACGAGTAAAAAATAAAATGCTTAATGAGCGGCTTGGATCATTGTATGACAAAAAATATTTTTAACTCGCTACTGTGTCCTTAATCCACGATACAAACTCACCATTCAGCAACGCTTATGACTAATGACAAGTTAATGATTTGGTTGAAAGAAGTGACCTCCAGTGATGATTCTGAGATTGACAAATTTGGCAAAAATTTACCAGACACTAAATCATTTTGGGATTGCTTTGAAAAAGTGATACACAATCAAAGAAAAGCGTAAACAAATTGAGGAAGAACCTGAAGAGAGAAAAAGGGTAAAGAACCCGAATCCAAAATAACTAAAAGAAAGAAAAGAAAAGTCGCCAGAATTCGTAATGAAATAGTTATACCTTAACTCGCCTCAAATTGACGGGAACTCTAATCCTCTCACCTGGTGGAATGAAAATAAAGGAATGTTTCCTACTACAAATCTTGCCGAAGTAGCGAGAAAGTATTTATCAGCTCCACCTTCAAGCTTGTTCAGTGAGCGGGGGTGTTTAGCCAAGCGGGTAACAACATTTAAGCGGAACGACGATGGACTCGCCTATTGCCAGAAATGGCTGATAAACTTTATTTTCATGTTAACTTATTGAGGTACAATTTCAACTATTGAAGCACAGTTTTTTCTTCTTTTCTGAGCTGTGGTTATAATTCAGTATAAATCTATCGTTTCTTCTATTGAGGAAAACATTAAGCAAGGGACTTTATTTATATAATTTAGGCCTAATGTATATACAAAAATCATGAAAAATGGCAATTTCAAAATAAAAGCAGTTTTATAATTTGTTTTATAAAACAATATAAAAAAACTACCTAGCAAGGAAAATTGAGTTTTATCATATTTCATCTGTTATTTGATACAAGTAGCCAAGGGAATAGCTAAGGAATTTGCATAAATATATCAAAATCTGTTTAGAAATAATTCTATTCCTTGTTTTTTTTTTTATTTAATATTAAAAACTGAATGATTCCATATTGACCGGATATCAGACAGAGTTCCGGCCACTCGATAAATGGCCGGAATTCCGGTACACCTCTAGCGGATACCCTGTACAGTCCTGTCGTAACTGATCCGTCTCTGGTAATTAAATGGTATGCGAAATACTTTATTTAATGTTAGGCAATGGAACGAGGTCTTTGACAGTAAAGTTGGTAAGCCTGTCCTGCTTAGCATGCGAGGCCTAAAGCTGTTTTGTATCGTATCGAAGGAAGCTACGTAAAACAAAACCAAAAAAAAGACCATTTTCTTAGCCAAATAACCCGACCAACTTGCGTGGTAGTTCGCGAGGGCAAGATAAACATATAGCGCAACTCCCTCTTTTATCAAATTCCACAAATGAACAGGGGTGTTCCAGAAGGGTCGGTCGCCACAAGCTGTAAGGCTTCATGCTTAATTTAATCATCGCGGATCTGAAGGTGAAACTGCTTGTAAGGCAGCAAGGAATCGGATTGTGAATTATTATTATTCTCGGATGATGATTTGCTGGTGTTTGGAAAAACGAATTTCGTTCCCATTTAATCGCGAAGATAAATCCTATAGCGAGATTCGTAAATCCTATCGTGAGATTCGTAAATCCGTAAAACAAATCTGAATCGAATGAAGGCAACGCACCTAGCGGCAAAAAGTTAATTATTATTATTTTAATTTTTCAGCTAAGTGATTCGTCCCCCACTTTTTCTTATTATATAATTGCGCACAAGCATGCCTGGTTTTTGCATTCGTGATTCGAACTCGGCATCTCTTCAGTAGATGACGAGGGCGCGGACCACCGTGCTATGATAAAGTAAAATTTAGTTCAACCTGGCGAATACTTCAACAACGAAAAATACTTCTCGGGTCAACGTTGAAATATAAACCAGATTGCGCTAACTTTTACATTTTTGTAGCGCAGTGGTCAGCGCCCACGCCTTCTACTCGAGATGTGCTGGTTTCGAAGTCTGGCAGAGATAATTTTCCATTTAGCTGTATACGAGTAGCGCAGCGGGAGAAGGGGATAAGCGACTAGAAAATTCCTATTTGTATCGTGTTCCGTTGAAATCGAAATTAAGGTTAGGTTCCTTCTGAATAAAGGTTATTTGGTCCTTTGGTGAAGCGAGTTGTTGGGTTACGGCCTTTCCAAATCACCAACCACGAGTTCGATAGGCATGGTATAGCCTAATTGCTGTTTTAAGTTATTTTAAAAATCGAAGATGAGGTCTTTTCTCTAATATAAGATTTGGTGTAGCTCTATCTTTTTTTTTTTCTCGACACTGACGTATTGCGTTTCAGAGATAGATAATGTTCAAACAACACTGAAGTTATTGCGAAATATTTGGAATTGGCACATTTTAATGACGAAACTATTTTCACTTTTTGAGTTCAATGATTGGTCAATTCCAGATTTTTTTTTTTTTTTTTTTTTTTTTTTTTTTTGTGTTGAATATTTATTTTATTTATAATTAATAACTTAAAAATTGAATTCGTATTGTTTACATTGAATCTTATCTTCTAATCTTTAGATCTCTCGTTAGCTTTGAGAGTTTGAATCAACGGGCATTGGGCACGCCACTACGTGGGCGTGGCTGGGTTCTTTGAGTGTCGGGAAAGATGGTTGGGGAGAGAATTGCGTCTATGTTAGCGGAACTAGTAAATGAACCACGTAGTCTAGTAATAGACCCAATTAGCGAAACGATAGACTGCTTTATATAAATAATCCATTGGATTTTTTTCACGTGCTAGGCTACGTCATAGCCATATTGCAACGCCGCTTTCTGTCCACCAGCGAAGTTGAGCTATATTGGCTCTATTTACTAGTTGGATGGGGAACCTTCCTTTCTCGTCCAGATGATGTAGTGACTCGTGGTTCGGATCCAACGTAAAGCTGTAGGTCCTATTCGCGTGATCTTCTGACGTGAAGTTCCCATTTTAATGTAATAGATTTGAATTAATGTGGTTTGTCTGTGCACGACAATGGGATTATCTTTCACGGATAATAAGAGTTGAGGTTGCTGGTCTGTTACTCAATTCTAATTGTTTATTGTATAGGCTACGAGGCCTCTATACGCATGGTGGCTGAAGCGACGAGAAGAGGGAGTGGGGTTGGAACTCCGATGTGATTGTGTTCTTTGAAGCGACCTCGCGCAATTCGTGTACGCAAACGGAACGATGGCTAATTGGGGAATCTCTCGATGTCCAATTGTTTGTTCCTTGAGCTTGCTTCAGTTCATTTGGCAACATTAACCACGGACGAGATTTCAAATGGAACTAGTCTCGCCTCAGGAAATTTCTTATTCTAGAGGAATGGTTTTTAAAGGTGAAATATCTAACGTGAAATAGGCCTACCCAAATCGAGTATATTGCTACGGAACGAGTATATAACCGTGTCCTTCTGGGGTCTCTCTGCTTAGTGTCTATTTTTAATAGGATTGTTTTGCTTGTTTTGGTATATAGGCCTAGTTACGGTTCAATGGAGGCTTTTAGCCTGAATTGCCGTTTTTTTTTCTTTTACTGCTGCAATTTTAATTTGAAAGGCTTCCTTTGTTCTTTTCTGGGACACATTTTGTGGAGCGCAGAATTCTGCCCCTTTTAAAGGGTTCTCATTTAGTTAATTTTTAAGGTTGTGAAAGTTTTGTTGTCGCCTCCCAAATACCCTCCTGGGAACCCTTTATCGTTTGACGGTCCCCACCTCAAAAACTAGTTTTCACTCCTTAAAAGCTAGCTACCCTTTTCATTTCTTTTCTGCAGTTTTTAACGATTAATAACACACACACACACACACACACACACACACACACACACACACACAGTTGCTTTCTGACATTTGAGAAACGGGTCCTGCGGAGAAGTTTGGGTGGATGGTCGTTCATAAATGTAACGTGGAAATCGGAAGTAATGCAATCAAATTCGTGTGGATTTTTGCGTCATTCAGATTTGTTTCGTCAAAAGTGATGATTGTGGTGACGGGCTTGTTTTTATTTCGGTGGTGGTTGTGAATGTGATGCATTTTTACAGGTTTATCATCCGTTTCTTCCCGTAAACGTGAGTGTGACAACGGTCGACAGCCTTCTATTCGACCGTTACATTCTGCGACTGAAATCACATATCGAAACACACAAATGACATTTAACATTTTAGAACCTCCTCCGAGGAACGGTTTAAAAAGCGGGTTTTTTTTTTAAGTTCTCGACAAAGTAATTTTTTTTCTTTTGTGCTGTTTTCCGCCTCAACAATACATACAATACACTGTGTGTGTGCGCGCGCGCGCGCTACAACTTTCGATGGTCCCTGAGATACTTTTATGTAATACACGGATTGTGCATGAAACGAGGAACCCTTCTGGGATATTAAATCCACTATAGTTCGAATAAATAATGATAAATGGCAAATACAAAAGTTTCTTCTTCTTGGAAAGAAGCCCAACGCGGTCATCGGGTCATTGGGTAGTGACCCGTTGCCCGCGTTGGGCTTCCATTAAAAAAAAAATATATATATATATTTTTGAAAATATGTTCCTTGTTCTTTGTTTTAATAATTCTTTTAGTGGAAATGTGATGTCATTTCAAAGTAGCCTAAACTTGACATCGTGAGACTTTTTACTCTGAGGCCGGCCCCGCACAGGATCGTCTTGCGACTCACGACTCGGGTTTCACGTCAGGTTTCACGTCAGGTTTTTGAGCAATCAAATACGGAGATATCGCATTTTGGCAGGGTTATGCCCAATTTTTTTTCTTTTCAAAAAATAAGTTTTTACATACTCAGAATCAGCATGGAAAAGTAAACAATTGTGCAGGGAGTGAACTTTAATATACAATGGTAATTGTAACGTGTCAAAATTCGCGGACGATACTAAAATAGGCGGTAAGGTTGTTAACGAGGACGATAGAAATAGGATCCAAGACGATGTAGACAGGATTATGGAGTGGACGGATAAGTGGCAGATGCAATTTAACGTAGATAAATGTAAAGTTTTGCATATACAGTACTGGCCAAATTATTAGGAATTTTTTTAAAATTTCATTTTTTGGTATAAAATGTTAAATTAAACCAATTTTAAACGTTGAAAAGTTATTTATTTCTACACAAGAATACATGGTCATTATTTAGCAATAGTTTTAGTACTTAGTTTGACCCCCCTTAGCTGCCTTAAGGGCTGCGACACGCTTCGGCATGCCATGAATCAATTTTTTGCATAATTCCTTAATACGTTTAGAGTGAAACCAGACTTGAATAAGTCGCTCTATGAGTTGGTGTTTTGTTGTTATCGGCGTTTCATGGATTACGTCCTTTAAAATACACCATAAACTTTCGATTGGGTTCATGTCTGGAGAATTTCCAGCCCATGGGAGCAACCGAACACTATTTTCATGACACCATTTTTTAACCGACTTTGCCGTGTGGCATGGGGCTGAGTCTTGTTGAAAAATCCAACGTCTATTACCATACCATTCCCTTATTTGAGGCAGTAGACGTCCTCTTAGTACTTCTATATACTTGACTTGGTTCATATTCCCCTCAACAATGCTCAAACGACTAGTTCCATGCACAGAAATTGCTCCCCAAACCATGATCTTTTGTGGAAATTTCACCGTTTTCATCAGACACTCAGGCAAAAATTCTTCTCCAGGCCTCCTTCTTACACTTTGAACACGATCGTCAAGCACGGCAATCGTTGACTCATCGGAGAACACCACCTGCAATCAAAGAAAGCCCTGTGAAAGAGTCAGTGCATAGCGTATGAAGTACAGCTAAAACGAAGTACAGTATGACTTGCTGCTTTACAGATATTTTTACTGCAGTTTTATCACGTACTGTAAATACACTTCTATGCATACTGTATTTACTGTATTAACATTCTATTTAATGTTAAATACCCAACTAAACAGTTAAATATTATTCTTACCTGTTCCCAATCCTCACTAGTCCAGTTAATGTGTTCCTTTGCCCATGCAAAACGTGCCTTCTTCATAGCCTCAGTGAGCCTGGGCTTCTTCCTTGGGCGGTAGGCTTTGAAGCCGGCAGTTAGAAGCCTCCTGTTGACTGTTCTACGACTAATATTGATGCCATCAGCCGCTAGACTACTGGAAATGTTTTTGCAAGTAGCTCTTCTATTTCTAAGAGACAAAATTGCAATCTGTCTATCAGTTCTTGGAGTCGTTACCCTTTTTCTGCCGCATCTTCCAACCCTTTTGGGGCCTACATTTTCTCCAAATACCATTTTTTTTCTTAATACGAAGTACTGACTGTGGTGAAACATGGAGTTTGGCAGCGATTTCCTTTTGTTTAAATGTAGAAGAAGTTAATAAAACCTGTATTTGCCCAATTTTCCGTGGACTCAAGTCATTCTTTCGCCCCATTTTCAAATTCACTTAAAAACTGTAACAAATAATTGCCGAAATTGGGTAAATACACTATTTAAATTAAACGGTAGTTACAATGACACGTAAAAGAAAGAGAAACACACCCGCATCGCACGACAACCAAACGAAAACTGACGAACAAACACGCTTCGTTCGACTAAAGAATTATGCAAAAAATTGATTCATGGCATGCCGAAGCGTGTCGCAGCCATTATGGCAGCTAAGGTGGGTCAAACTAAGTACTAAACTATTGCTAAATAATGACCATGTATTCTTGTGTAGAAATAAATAACTTTTCAACGTTTAAAATTGGTTTAATTTAACATTTTATACCAAAAAATGAAATTTTAAAAAAATTCCTAATAATTTGGCCAGTACTGTAGGTTCTCGCAACAATAATTACACGTACACGATGGATGATAGGGAGTTAGCGAGCGTTGACGAGGAAGTAGATTTAGGCGTACGCGTAACTAAAGATTTAAAGGTTAGGAACCAGTGCCTGGAGTCTTGCGCAAAAGCTAATAGGATGTTAGGCTTCATAGCGCGTAATTTCGAATTTAAATCGAAGGATATTATATTGCCCCTTCACAAGTCCCTAGTCAGGCCTCATTTAGATATGCCGTTCAGTTTTGGTGCCCGTACTTGCGTGAGGATATTGATAGGTTAGAAAGGGTTCAGCGTCGTGCCACGAAACTTATTCCGTCATTGCGCAATAAGCCTTATGAAGATAGGATTAAAGAGTTAGACTTGTATTCACTCGCAACTAGAAGATTAAGGGGGGAGCTTATTGAAGTTTTCAAAATCGTTAATAACATCGATAACGTAAATTTTGACAAACTGTTCACTTTCGATAATAGTAATACTCGCAATAACGGATTTAAGTTGCGTGGCAGACGTTTCATTACTAATATCGCTAAAAACTTCTTTACGTTTAAAGTAATTGATAAATGGAATAATCTTCCCGCGTCAGTCGTTCATTCTACCAGCGTTAATATGTTTAAGAACCGTCTTGACAGACATCTTAAAAGTATTAACGTTGTTTAAAATTAAAAAAAGAAAGTTAACAACAGGAGCTCTGGTGGTGGTGCTCGAGGATGAGTCTGTTGACGATGAATGCCAGCTTGTGACATGCCAGCGTGTGATGCCAGCAAAAAAAAAAAAATTAGACTAACACGAACGTAGATGTAGCTCGTAGCGTAAACTAACCCATTTTTTGTTTAACTCTACCTACTTTTTTTTTTTTTTTTTGCTGCATGTCTGTAACTCTTTACTTGCATGTTTGTAGTTTGCATGGTATGACAGTGAGTTAAGACTGTGTTTGCATGGTTTGTAAGCGTTCTTATTTTACTTCTTTTCATCTTTCACCCCTCTCCTATTTTCTCCAACTATTTTTCTGACTTGTCGGCAGTGGCCGGCGGATGATGATGGTGAGACTTTTTTTTCCTCTTTTTCTGAATGAATGTTAACCCACGAATGATAGGTGTTGCTCCTTACTTAACCCCTTATTCTCCTCTTCTCTTAACCCCCTACTCTTTCCTTTCTCTCGGGCTAGCCTTAGAGTGGATCTTAGGGTCTTTGTTAGCCTTAGCTTCTGTAGATCTGTAGATGACCTTTAGATTTAATGCACAGATTTGCGTATTCCACAGATAAAATTTTAACAGCAAAACAGCTGTTAACAGGTCTCAAAAATCATCAAATTTGATAAGTGCCCTTCATGGATCACCCAAAATAGGCATATTGCATTGCACATTGCACGAAAACCTGATGTGATGGACAAAATCTAAGGTGATTTTTGAAATCAGCACATCAATATTATCCAGAAACAGGTCTTAGAATTAAATCACTAGCAAAACAAATTTTTTTTGTTGGGCAGTGTTATTTATCAGGAAAATATTCCATTAATTAATTATTAATTAATTCCAAATATATTTTTAATTTCTTTAATATTTGTAGTTCCCAAAATTTAAAATTTTTTCAAAATTGTTTATTTACAGTTTCACAGTTTAAAAATTTGTCGTAATTAGAGAAGTTTTTCACGACTCTCCTCCAAAGATTTCATTATAGCCAATGGGAACCGCGTAAAAAAACACGTGACTTTCGTTCATCGTTACCGTTATTATTATTATCATCCCAGTTAGGTGTGATACGTCTGAAGTTATTGTAGACGTTTTAAATACCTCACAACTTTAATTCTTCAACAGTGGAATTCAATTTTCCTCGCAAAATTAGATCCTTTTTAAGTAAAAAGACAATTTTTTTTCTGGCTTCTAATCTTTAGCTTCAATTTTTTTTTTTTTTTTTTTTCCTAATGAATTTTGGACACTTTTAGGTCAATTTAGTGACCTAGGAATAAATTGTTCGCACTTGCGAAGGAATTTGCCCTTAAGAAATGTCATTTACGATAATTATTCCTAGTTCATTGTCCATGAAGTAATGTCATCAAGGTTCAATTAAAACAGGAAGGGTAAAAGCAACCCCGCCTACTCCGTCTCACTCCCTCATTTATATTATATTTTACACACACACACACACACACACACACACACACACACACACACAGAAGTGCGGCGCCGCGTAGGAGAATATTTATTAAGTACATAAATGTTGAAAATTGGCTTCGTGAAGCTGTGTGCAGTTGTCTTACAGACACTGTGTAGCATTGTAGTGGAAACGTTGGCACACTCTTTCGAAGGGTCAATTCTTGAATGATGCGTACCCCTGATTCGTAAGCTTTACATGACCACAAAAAAACAGGTATTCGTGAGGTGTGCCAACGTCTCTACTTAGATGTTACGCAGTATCCGTAGGACATCACGACTTTCATTTGGAGCATTTGCTCACTTAATAAATATTACACATGGGCGGGGACTCGTCCTTTATTCCGTACTAATTAGGTCGAACTGGAAAAAGATCCTATTTGATAATGGTTCCTTCCCGTTCGATCCTTGATCCTGACCTAACTTAACAACCTAACCTAATTTGGCCTAGCTGGGTAGCGAATGGTAATTCGATTTACGGTACTTCGTCTGACCCGATTCTGTATACAGGGGGTCCCATAAGTTCGATCTAAACTTAGAAGTAATACGTTAAAACTAAATCAATTGTTCAAATTCATGTCTTGTAACTTTTTTTTTTTTTTTGCAGGTAGAATAACCTGCAATAGCTAAGCTAATATGGAAGTGAGTTACACTCCTGAGGAAAAGGTGTAATCTTTTCCTCAGGAGTGTAACTTTATAAATTTAATTTGAAATAAATTTTTCCATGAGACCGGGCTTATGAGGCATATTATATATATATATATATATATATATACATACAGGGTGGGCCGTAAGTTTCCATACATAAGAAAATTTAAATTATGGTCTTCACGTGCGTCGGTATTTGGATCAGCAGTTTCCGGATGCTTGGATTGGTCGGCGTGGTCCTGTGGAGTGGCCTCCCAGATCCCCAGATCTCGCCCCCCTTGATTTCTATCTTTGGGGGCACTTGAAGGCCATGGTGTATCAGGAAAAGATACGAGACATAAATCATCTAAAGGAACGTATCACCAACGCCATTACAAGCATAACGTCAACTGTGCTAATGCGTGTTCATCAACAGTGGGGAACACTATTGAAATGTGTTTTCAAAACAATGGCAACCATGTAGAGCATATTATATAAATAAAAATGGTTGTCCATAAAAAAAATGTTTATTTTTCCTATGTATGGAAACTTACGGCCCACCCTGTATATATATATATATATATATATATATATATATATATATATATGTAAAAATGAAATGAATAATCAATATTCATTTTTACATAAGAACCAAAATCACTTAACGCGAGTTTGGATAATAATTTTACTTGTGGCTTCCTATTTTTGATCGTGTCAAAACCCTACGATCTACCATACCTATGGTTTAGTCGTATCCATTTTTATTTGTTATAGAAGTTATTAATTAATTATGATTGTCTTGCATCTCACCCTCGTCCCTAGATTATGCATACACATTGCATATAACTCTTTGCCTCTAATTCGTTCTTGTAAATCTTCCTAATAATGCTTTGTATTATACGTACAAAATTCAATAACTATGACGTCATAAAGTAACTTAATTCTCTTCAGTTTTCCATACCTTGAACACTGAATCACGTGTTTAGTATTTGGACATCTTCCGTATTGAATGTATGGTAAATTCTTTAATAATAATAATAAGAATAATAATAATAAAAAGAAAAAAAAACTTCATTCTCTATACATCATTATTTGTTGTTTCCTACCTATTGTCTACTGATACCTATCAACCTATCAGTCCATATTTTACGCGCGTCTATATTACGCGCACAACCTATTCTGTTACATGTAAAATACGTCCACATGTATTTTTCTTTTTTTCTTTTAAGTGCGTTCACCCTCACAAGGCATTCATTAGGCTTACAGTAGTTAAATGCTCAAATTCGCGAATCAGCAGAACCGAACGTTTCTAAGATAAACATCCCCTTTCGCTCTGATCCAAATTTATAACATGTTAAACATATTATAACATTATGTATATAAATCTATATCATGTGTGCCATGTACTTTGTATTATATTTCTAACATCTTAATTGTCTATTAATATGAAACACTGTAAAAACAAAACAAAAAGCTATAGTAACTGTTTAATTGTAATTAACTAATACTTTAATTAATGATAACTTGTAATGTACTTCAATGAAACTATAATTGAATGTAATGACTTTATATATAATGTAAGTGTATTTTAATAGACCTGTAAGGGACAATCATAAGCGAATGGGAAGTAATCCATAATCGAAATCATAATTGTAATAAACCCAAACAAAAATGTACTCAGTCATGTACTTCAATTGTACTGTGTACGACTATGAAATGAAATCGCCTTCAGAAATGAAGACGTGGCAAAAAAAAAATAAGATTAGTTTTTATTTTTATTTATTTTTTTTTAAATCTTTATTGGAATCTTTCAAACACCTGATCGTGTTTAAAAGGGGGGAAACTTAACCTCCAACTGCCATCCCCCAACATTCAGGCATATTTTATACATAAAATGAAGGACACTTCATTACGAGACTCTGCTTTGGTCACTGCTAAGAGACTCCCCTGGTTAGCAGCCTCGCTGCGGGGAAGGGGGCAGAGGCCCCTTGCCTCCTTAATATTTTTAGATTCCGGCCTGAGCTATGGTCGAAAGAGGTCGAACCTCTACCCCTGTAAATTCAGAGCAATAACTGTAAGAGAAACTTTTTATTTTCCCCCTCGAGTTGGGCTATCGTCAGAGGAACTTAGTAAAGTCGATAAGTTATAAAGTATCGGAGAAAGAATTAGAAAATTATAGAAGAAAAGTATCAGAAGAAATATCCGTTGCTTGCCTCCTTAACCAGAACCCCCCAGTCGAATCCGAACCGACTCAGGGCCATAAAGAGGGGTTAACATATATATATATATATATATATATATATATATATGGGAATGAACTCAGAATGGTCCCCTGAGTTTTTATGATACACACAGACCGTGCATGGAACAAGGAACTTCTGGATAATTAAATCCACTATAGTCCGAATAAGTAATGGTAAATGACAAATACCATAGTTTTTCTTTTTCATGATGCTAGCCCGACGTGGGCAACGGGTCACTCGCAAAGAGATCCCACAAATATAGCTTCCCTCACCAGCTATCTGCAAAGCAGACAGGATCCAGCTTTGGGACATGGATCTAGGGTTTAAAGCAAGCCTAGCCCTGCTACATTTAGAACCTCAATATAAGCAAAAGACTCGCTGTCTTCACGTCAGATTGAATACATCAAAGAAAAAGGGGTAACTATTATATTTTAGCCAAAAAAACAAAACTTAAACCTCAACTGGCAGAATTGAGCGTCCACTTTTCAAGGCACATAACATGTCCGTTTCAAGATAAAAAACTCAGGGGACCATTCTGAGTTCATTCCCATCTTGAAACGGACATGTTATGTGCCTTGAAAAGTGGACGCTCAATTCTGCCAGTTGAGGTTTAAGTTTTGTTTTTTTGGCTAAATATAATAGTTACCCCTTTTTCTTTGATGTATTCAATCTGACGTGAAGACAGCGAGTCTTTTGCTTATATTGAGGTTCTAAATGTAGCAGGGCTAGGCTTGCTTTAAACCCTAGATCCATGTCCCAAAGCTGGATCCTGTCTGCTTTGCAGATAGCTGGTGAGGGAAGCTATATTTGTGGGATCTCTCTGCGAGTGACCCGTTGCCCACGTCGGGCTAGCATCATGAAAAAGAAAAACTATGGTATTTGTCATTTACCATTACTTATTCGGACGGACTATAGTGGATTTAATTATCCCAGAAGAGTTCTTGTTCCATGCATGGTCTGTGTGTATCATATATATATATATATTATATATATATATATATATATATATATATATATATTATATATTATATTAATATATATATATATAATATATATATTATATATATATATATATATATATATATATTATATATATATATATATATATTATATATATATATATATATATATATATATATATATATATATATATATATATTATATTATATATATATATATATATATATATATAATATGAGGATCAGTAACCCAAACTTTATAGTTTGGGATTCCCTCAGTCACAAAGAAAAGTAAGGTACCACATGAATTCTTTCTTGTGGGCATGATTTTCCCCTGCTTTCCGGGTTATTGGTCAGAATGTTGACCTCTTCATTGCCAAAGGCCTTTTTACTTTTTCACGTGAAGAAATAATTGCCACACCCACGTTTATTCTTACTCGCCAAATATGTAGTACATCCACGGTCGGCAACACACACACACACACACACACCTTTAACACTTAAAATTGGTTTGTAATTCTTGTAGGACACTTGTTTTTTGTTTCACGAAATTGATTAGTGTTAAAAAAAACAATTTTGTAATTCATAATAAAGGTCACGTTTCATTTCGGATAACTTGTGGTTTCCCCTCGTAAAGATGCCCTCCAATATTTTAGGATTGGTTTTCTATCGAATAAATTCGTATAGAAATTTTGATTGAAGAAGTTAAATTGCCTGTGAAGTTTGCTTTCGAGATTGTTAATGTCTTGTTTAGTTGAGGATTTAGAATTTTTATTTTTTAATTCACTCGTCACAGAATTATAATTATTAATATATATATATACTGTGTGTATATATATAATATATATATATATATTATGAAAAAGGAAAAACTATCGTGTTTGTCATTTACCATTACTTATTCGGACTATAGTGGATTTAATTATCCTAGAAGAGTTCCTTGTTCCATGCACGGTCTGTGTGTATCATAAAAAAACCTCAGGGAACCATTCTGAGTTCTATCCTATATATGTAGAGGGTCAACAGAATTGACGCATTACTGGGTAATTATTTTTATTGTTAATTAGATATTTTTTTCAAAAATGGCTGTGTTGTTAACAGTAGACTAATGTGTTAATAATAATAATTTGGATAGGTAATTAGAAAAAGTGTACTGCTTTACTTTAACCCGTTATTCGTTAATTTAGCAGCCATATCTGAAAATTGGATATTAATTACTTCGCAGTACGACAATTGTTATGCCTTATATTTATTTATTTACCCGCTCCTCGGTGGTGTTGAGGGTAGTATCGCTGACAACGGATCCACTGGCCCCGAGTTCGATTCTCGGCGATAGCTTTTGGCGCTTTGCTCACCCAGCTGTTTTTCCTTCCATACTACAAAAACTAGTTTGCGGATAAATGGGTACCCTGGATAGCCTAGTGCGGTGTTTCTCAAACGGTGGGTCGTGAATCCCCTGGTTATAGTTTTTACCCCTGTAGTAGTTTGTGCACAAAATAAAAAAAACTGCTTTGTATTATTCAAAATGTCACGCAAAAAATATTTTTTAAGCAAATTTTTTCGGGATGAATTGATTTAGAATTTTCTGGAATTCTGTAGAATTCTGTAGAATTCTGTTGAGGAATGTTGTAGAACATCCTAGAAATTACATAAAGCTTATAAAATGTTTGGCCACCAGTTGGCAGTTTTTCGGCTGTAGTTATATTGTAAGCTATGAATTAGTGTGAATCCTGCGTTTGCTTGACCATACAACTTGAGATTGTGTAATTCAAATAAAATCTGTAAGTATGTCTACTTTTTATAAGAAATTGTTCAGGTGTAAATTGCTGCATTTGCGTGAAACACACACACACACACACACTTATTCTTATTATTATTATTAACCCTATATGGACAACTTACATATTTATAACTTTTCATATACACGTATTTATAACTTAACCCTACAGAAAATTCTGTCCATATAGGGTTAAAATAATTACAAATTTTCCCCTAGCAAAATGGCTATTTCAGACTACTACCAAAAACAAAAACGTCTAATGACTTTCAACAAGGATTGGACAAAAACTTTCGATTGGATTCAGCCTGGTAGAGATCAGTTCGATGCAAGATATGTAGCAATCACCCGTTTACAATAAGTCACGGTGGTGAAAATGATATAATGCGACACGCGAAGTCCAAAGCACACATTGAAAATGTGAAGGCATCGGCAAGCTCACGAACACTCGCTGAATTTTTTGTAAAAAAGGATTCCCAAGACGAAAATGAAGTGGCTCTCGCTGAAGCATCTTACTGCTACCACGCCGTTTATCATTCACATAGTTACAATTGAGCTGGATGCGGGAGCAGTTTATTTAAAGGTATGTTCAGAGATTCTAAAATTGCTGTTAAATTTTCTTGTGGACGGACAAAGCTGTCATCGATCATCACAAACGTTTTGGCTCCACACACTAAGGAGCTTGTACTTAAATCCTTGAGTGGTAATCATGCATTTTCTCTTTGTACTGAGGCTTCCAACAAAGGAAACGTAAAATCCTTCCCGTTAGTTCTACGATATTTTGATACTTCACGAGGAATCAGGACGTCCTTATTATCGTTCTTTTCTTTGGATTCTGAGGACTCAGCCACAATTTTTGCAGCAGTTAGAAACAAATGGATTGTCGCTTGAGCAATTGGTGGCTTATGGAACAGATAATACCAATATAAACTATGGGAGTAAAAAGTGTCTTCACAGCATTGCAGAGCCATAATCAACACCTCGTCAAAGCTGGTTGTAACTCGCACAAAATACACAATGCTATTAAAACAGCGTGTAACTGTCTAAAGTATGGTATAGAGGCAACCATCATGAAAATGTACAACGAATTCAGCTCTTCCACTAAAAAACCGCCGAACTAAAGGAATTTTTCAACTGGTTGGAAACCGATTGGTCTGAATTGTCGCGCCATGTGCCCACCCGACGGCTCTCTTTATTGCCAGCAATAGAAAGATTGTCGTAGTCTTTTGAGCCCGTTAAAGCTTATTTTTTAAGCCGACACAGTGTGCCACCCACTTGAAAAATGTATTTTGATGATGAGCTTGGAGAAGCCTATCTAGGATTTGTAATGAACATTCGCACCGATATTCAGCCAGCATTGAAAAAACTTGAAACAAATGAAGTGATAATTGTCGAGTTATACACAGTCATGAGTAATATTCTACAAATGTTAGGTGAGAAAAAGGCTGAAGAAGTTTATGGATTCTTGGCTCGGCAATTGATACAGAAATCGATAATGAGTCGGCAGTTAAACGATTCGAGATTGATTCTCAAAGTTTCCTCGATGCAGCAATCAGTTATTTGGAGAAATGGTTTGACTTCAAGGGTAGAAAATTTCAAGCCATAACCTGCTTAGATTTGAAGAAAGTCCCAAAATTTGAAGAAATTGTGGAACTCGTTCAGCTCTTCCAAATTGAAGTTAATGGTGGTCTACTTTTCAACGAATTCATCTTTTTAGAGAGATTCATTGTAGAATTAAACGATAGCGATGTCATTACCTCTGGATCAACGATGGGTGCTTTTTTATAAAGCCTTTCCATCTCCAAACCTTGCCAAAATTCTGGAGCATATACGAGGGCTACTCAATATATTTTGCCCCACTTTTTTTTTTTTCCTCCACCTCGAAACAAGGGCCTTTATTCCTTGCTGGTAAAAGTTCGCTGGGTTCCGCTGGAGCAGAGCTGGGCAGTATTTAAATACATTTGTATTTAAATACGTATTTAAATACATTTGTGTATTTAGAACTGTATTTATAAATACATTGTTTTTCATGTATTTAAATATAGTATTTAAATACTTTAATGAGTATTTAAATACAATGTATTTAAATACTCAAAATATAAAAATGTAAATACTTTTACTGGTTTAATAAAAACAGTTTCTACGGAGAGCTGCTGCCTACTCTACTATCCGTAGAAAATAAACTGAGTCAACTGGAATCCAAGCCCCTGAAGCATTGCCGTCCACTGATCAACGCCATTCTTCAGGGGTTCCAAAAGAGATATAAAAATTCTCTCTCCTTAGCAATGAACGCCAAGTCACCGACGCCATCATTGCAACAGCCACGCACCCATACTTCAAACTGCGTTGGGTAGACATAAACAAGTCTTGGAACTCCAAAACTCAACGAGGAGTGGTAAAAAGCATTTTAATCCGTGCCGCCACTACTGTCGACCAAGACCCGCAAGCAGATGACAATACATCTAGTGGTGCATCGGACGGCGATGAGTACTTTGGCTTCGCCCACAACTCTTCGTCTTCGAGGTCCTCTATTGCACCATCTGCAGACATGAATGTATTGGCATTTCTACAAGATTCCGATCGGACCATCAACAGTTTGGGAAAACATCCTCTCATAAAAAGACTGCTCCTCCGCTATAACACGACATTACCATCTTCGGCACCGGTAGAGCGAATATTCTCATTCGCGGGAATCACTTTGACTCCCAAAAGAAACTCTCTTTCAGACAAAACTTTTGAAAGATTGGTTTTAATCCGCAGCAACCGTGAAATAAAAGAGAATTCGTAAGGTGCCTTATGTTTATGTTTACGTCTTATGTTTACGTTTATGTCTCATCTACTCATTAATTGTTACTCATTTTGCAATGATATAATGAGTATAATATGTCACTGGTTGAACATCGTAAGTTCTAAGTTCTTTTGTTTTTGTTTTGTTCTAAAAAGGAAATATTAATCGGAAATTAGATTGTACTATTTCTTTATCCTTTATCAAGCATTTTATATTGTTGTTACTCATGAATTAGTGAATGCATATGTTAAATTTGTATGTATTTAAAATGTATTTACAAATGTATTTAAATACAATTGATGTATTTTGTATTTAGTATCTAAATACATTCGTAAAATGTATTTAGTATTTAGTATTTAAATACATTTCTCCCATGTATTTAGTATTTAGTATTTAAATACATTCAATGTATTTATTGCCCACCTCTGCGCTGGAGCCACCTCTTAACCTCCTCAACAACCTCATCGTCACTCTGAAACTTTCTTCCACGAATAGCATCCTTCATTGGCTCAAACAAATGGAAGTCTGAAGGTGCCAGATCCAGGCTGTATGGAGGGTGGGGTAACACAGTCAAGCGTATTTTTGTGATGGCCTCTTGTTTGCAAACTGTTGTGTGGTCTTGCGTTATCGTGCAAAAGGACATCTTCCAGTTTTCTCTGCTCGAACTCGCTTTTTACGTTTCTGAAGTCTCTGTAGGGTAGCAATATATGCCTACGAGTTGATTGTTTGTCCTTTCCTCATAATGTTCACGAGAATCGCCCCTTTCATGTCTCAGAAGATGGTGACCATAACATTTCCTGCAGAGGGAGCCATTTTGAACTTTTTCTTGCGTGGGGAGTCTGCGTGATGCCACCCCATGGATTGGCGTTTTGTTTCAGGTTCAAAGTGGTGTACCCAAGTCTCATCCCCAGTCACAATTCGTGAAAGGAAGTCATCCCCTTTTGTTTCGTATCGAACCAACGACTCTGAAGTAATTTCTTTTTTTGGGGGCTTTGTGATCTTCAGTCAGTTCGCGAGGAACAAACCGTGAACACACTTTTGAGTGTCCCAGTTGCTGAATTATTGTATTCACACTTCCTTCACTAATTCCTAGCTCCAGTGATAGCTCCTTGTATGTGACGCGCCGATTTGATCGAATGATGCTGTTAGCACGTTGTACAGTGTGAGCTGTTACAGCCGATGCCGGGCGACTGTTGCGTGGCTCATCATCGAGGCTGGCTCTCCCTCTCTCCGATGATCTCGCACGTTTAGACCAGCGTCCAACTGTGCTTCGATCAACAACAGCATCTCCGTAAACGTTTTGTAGACGTTTGTGAATATTTCCAACGGTTTCCTTCTCTGAGGTTAAGAACTCGATAACAGCTCTCTGTTTACGACGCACATCACTGTCAGACGCCATTTTCGAAACTGCGTTAACCATCGATTAAAAGCGTTTAAAAGCGGTTTTATACAAGGAGGGGAGGTTCAAACTGGAAAAATCCGGTTATGTGAAGCGCAGAAAGTTCAAACTTACGCCCAAAAGACATTTCAGCCCCATGGCCTATTATTTAGCTAAGAAAAAAGGGTGTGGCAAAATATATTGAGTGCCCCCTAGTATTTTCCATTTCTCATTCCACCACTGTCTGAAAGAATTTTCAGCTTGATAACAATCAACTGGAAGAAAAAAAGAGGTTGCTCATCGAAAACTTAGAATCAGAACTCCTGATTAAAGAAAATTTTTCTATGACTTGCAAGGAATTTGTTATACTTGAAATCAGAAGATGGAGCTAAAATTTTGAAGGAGATTCAAAGTTCATAAACATATTGACATATGTTATAATATAATTAGTAAAGCGATGTATATTACAATACTTAATATGCTATAATAATTTCAATATTATTTACGATTATTAATTAAGCATTATTTTAATAATTTTTCTAATTTTGTTTGTTGTAACCGTTAAAGAAATAGTTTCAATTTGAAAAAAAAATTTGGTCTTGCATCGGCATTTATTTGTAAAATCTGGCAACCCTATCCTGTAGGATAATAAGGGGTTGCGCCGACCAAAGACCCTGAAACGGGAGTCGTGGGGAAAATTCCAGCTGAGAAATACTGACCTTGTGGTTAAGACGCTGGGCTGCTGATCGGGAGGTCGTGAGATCGTCCGGGCGAGGACTTTATAATTTGACCACCTGTGGTGGGTCGGGGTTCGGATTCCACTGTAAGACGGAGCGACAAACTTGACCCTCGTCAGAATAAACAATTCGAGCGAAAGCAAAAGATAGGTTACCAACATATATACTGTGTGTGTGTGTGTGTGTGTGTGTGTGTGTGTGGCAAACCAAATAAAGGATGAACTTTTAGTTGATTTTACTTTGAAATAAATTAATTTTATGCGTCAATGAAATATGGAAGCCAGGAGAAAAGTGTTAAAAACACACGATTGGCGCGAGGGGCCTTTCCCACATTAAGTTCTCGTCCTTGAAAAACTTTTGAAGGTCATTCAGATTGTTCTTTGATCCTCGAGAGAGAATCGAGGAAAAAGCAATTGTTATAGGCCTCCCCTCCATTTATCTTAAGGGAGTTTTGAGGTCTCTCTGCGCATGACCTCTTAACGTTTCCGATGGAAGGTGGAACCAAAGCCCTTCGAGGATTTGGAGCCAAATAAGGCTTCCACTGTTAATAGTCAGTCCAGAGTCTGTATTTAAGGGACATTATTGTATCGGAATACCTCTCCGGATGTCTGTCCGGAGAACAACGTGCAAATCGGTGGTTTTGTAATTAGGTAATTATAACACACGCACGCACACGCACGCACACACACGCACATATATATATATATTACTAGGGGCACTTATGAATACCATACGAACGCATCCCATTGTCCGGTCAGGACTCGATCCTGGACTCGCGCAAGACTATGCAAAGACAGTCATGCAAACGATTCGCCATTCGGCCATGACCATCGAGTTGCTCTTTATGTAAACGATGTTGAAGCGATCCCCCCCCCCCCCCCCTCCCGTAACTCAGAATTCCGCATCCCCTTCCTATTTCGGATGATTTGAATTCGTGATGTAATTTTATTCGTAATATTTTTAATTCAATTTTCTTAACAGTATTCCAAGCTTTGCTTGATTTTTTTGTAATTTTTTCACGTCGGCGTAATGCGAAACTTCTCTCTTTAGGAAGAGTTCGCAGATTGCATCACATTTGCAGTCTTAAGGCTGGCCGCACGCGGGATCGTCTCGCGACTTACGACTCGGGTCGCGCGTAATTTTACGTTAACAGAATAGGAGCCCCCGCACCCTGCAGCGACCGCGAGACGATCCCGCGTGCGGCCGACCTAACAAGGAGGGGCATGTACGTAATGTAAGTGATTTTGTTTTTCGTGAGGTTGTGGTGGGGGGGGGGATAAGGGAGGTATTTCGTCGTTAGAATTGTTGGCGTGTCAACGAATGCGCGTTTAATTGAAATTTGCCTCCGTTAATTGTTTGAATTCGAATGTAGTGTCTGTTGTTGTCCCACTGAACACGACACGCGAGATGGGCCTATTGAGTTGCGAGAAAACTTGTATAGCCCCGTTTGGCTACTTCGCCCTTGGTCATAACGGTCTTTGATGAAGGAAAAATGCCTTACATTCACTACCGTTTACGACGTCGATGACGTCGTAGGAGAATTAGGCTCCCCCCCCTTCTTCCCTGTTTGCGCTTTGGGTGGATTTTCGTGATCGGTTGATCCACCGCCGCCACCCGCCGCTGCAAATGTTTACGCAGCTGTCGTCGTTTCAGCCAGCGGAAAGGTTCTTCACCGCCGCGCTCACTTTCTCATCTTTACGATTCTTCGCAAACTTAGCCGCAAAGAGGATCGTTATGACGTCACAGGATGAAACCTTTGCTCTACAGCAGCCTCAAAAGTCAAAACGTTTTCCCTCATTTGGAAGATAATTATTGACGTCGATTAAATAGTTAATACTGTAATTATGTGGGCTGGTGACGTAAGAAGTAATGTAACAGGCTAAGCTGGTTTATCACGGTTTTCTCGTTTGGCGTAGGCTTACGTGTGTGTGTGTGTGTGTGTGTGTGTGTGTGTGTGTATATATATATATATATATATATATATATATATAATATATATAAAGAACGGATGCATTTGTGTTGCTTAGGGCAGTCTCCCAAATTGTAGGGCGCCTCCCCTAATGGGGTCTGCAAAGCCTATTGAATAGAGGCGCGAAGAGGTTAGCAAATTGAAGTAAAAACAGTTATTTTCAGTAATTTTCTTAATTATTCTTATACTGGGTATGATACCAAAAATTTAGGACATGCCTCGCTATTAACTAAAGAGACATTCCATTTTAATGCTCTCGCTGTGCTTATGGTCCCGGTAAATTACACTCAATTTAATATTATTTACAAATGAAATACGGAGAGCGCGAGAGTTCACTTCCGTTTGAAGGGGCCGTTGGACAAAAGAGTTAAAGAAAAGCTGCCTTAGGGAGGTAACACAAACTCGCAGTGCATTTTGTTCCTGTGGAATCATGCACCAAGCCCTATAGAGCCGGAGTGTCTTCATTGCAAACGCGACACAAACGAGGAAAATGATGAATTTAACCGATCGTTGGATTATGATAAAACAATGTTGATTCCAGTTATGACGAACCAGGAAACGAAACTTGTACTATGACCTTCCATGTACTTGGCACTCAACCTCGCTAGTTCAGTGGGTAAAGCAGTTTCCCTTTCAACAAGTAAAGACGCCGAGGTTCGGGGTTGGTTTGTTTCTCGCTCGATGGTGCTGGTTTACAATAAAAATAATAATAATATAGGAGTTAGTACGATGGTCCTCATTATAATTGGTACCCCCCCCCCAACCCCACCCCAACCGTTCCGACTGTGGTGCTTAGAAAAGCATCGTGGTACGGCGACCTTTTAAAAAAAAGGTTGGGAACCCACAATCTAATCTAATGTGACAGTGTAAGTGGTTTTATCCAGCAATGGGATCACATTCGTTGACTCACTCAATGTGTTTTCATGTCTTTGTCGTTTAATGTTCATATGATGACCTTCAGGAAGTTTAAATTTTCGAAATTGGAATGTGTCGACCCGTTAAATGAAGTCGGCGTGTATCGTAGTAATAATAATAATAATTAATGCTCCTGATGAGTGGATTGCGTGTCTTCATCGTGTTGCAGTACTTTGTTGAAGCATTACAACGGTGGTTGGTACACGTGGAATCTGGTTTAGATAGACGCGAGAAAATCTCTGTCCAAGCCCCGAGTCAGACTTAGAACTAATACGGCGATATTAATGAATAAACGAATCTTGTAACTGGTCTAATTAAGGGCCACGTCGCAACTCCTCTTCCCGTTAGGTCATGATGTTAAGCGGCGTTGGATGGGTGACTGTTCTCCGCTTTCAGATGGTGTTGGTTCGGATTCCTCGTTAAGCTCTAGGTCCCCTTCATCCCGTGACCTTTGCCATTATAAAGAAGGGTAAACGATATATAACTTGATTGAAACTAAAAATAAAAAATTATTCGCGTTGCTTCAGACATGAGACGTTTCCTAAACAAAATTCAAAGAAAGACCATCTCAGTTTTTGCCATTAATGATAGTAATTGTATAACATAATGAGGAACTATTCGTATTTTAATTTTTATTTCCTCTCTCTGCTTCAAATCGAAGTTTATGTGCTTGTATTTTTGGTTGTCACGTTTTAAGTATCGAAACATGGGATAATTTCGGGTTGAACCGTGAAACTTAAGTTAGCACTCATTTTGTCCACACCTTACATAACGGAGTCCATACTTAATACTCTCACTACTTCACTTAAGAAAAATGTCGCTATTATTATCGTGTAGTACTCTTCCCCAACACGAGTCGTTAACGTTTACAGTTACTGTATCTGAATTCACTTTTTATTGTATCCCGCATGCGCTGCATACGGAACTCTCTCCGAACCTAAAATACAGGACACTCGGCAATCGAATCTTTTACTCTTCTGGAGACACTCGCAAATACTCTCTGGGAATCGGTTGATCCACGATTGTTGATTTCGAATTGAACGCTGAAACGCCCTTAAATAATATTCATTTCATCGCGGATTTCAGCTTAGGAAACGGAGCCCAGAGCCTTCGCGTTTTGGGGTTCTCGCTTGTCGCCCAGTTTGGTCTATCGCCTTCAGTATTAGAACTAGTAATTGAGTAGTGCTGTTGGACCTTTTACTACTGTATTTTCCGATACCCACGCAGTGATGGTACCCTCTTTTTTTCGTTTTTACTCCCCAGGACATGGAGGGAGTCAGCGAGTGTGGATCGCTGACCAAAACCATGGTTTGTTTTGGGCGACATCGTCGACATCGCGTCTGACGGAGTGACTGTGATACCGCTAAACAAGGAGCGAAACCCTTGACATGCGATTACGACCGGATTTTCCCCCGAGGAAGACTTCAACAAAGAAGTAGACGACAATTGTAAGTTAACTTACTATTTTTCTCTATAATAGAATGATGAATTTTATATTCCATTTATGAATTTTGGCATTTAAGAGTAAATATATAATGGGCATTGATTTAAAAAATATGAAACGTGGAATAGAGAAGACTGAAATAACGTGATAAGAGTGTATCGTAATGAGTGTTCCTTTAGAACAGCCTTTCAGGGCCACAAACATAAACTAATCGACTACTTTACTAGATTCTTCCGTTGCCAAAAGTGAACTTTAATCCATTGCTTTCAGGTGCCCTCATGTACCTGAATGAAGCCACTCTTCTCAATAACATCAAGACGAGGTACTTCAGGGACAAAATCTATGTAAGTCGTTTAATTTAGGGTTTATGGTTGCTTTATGGTAGTTGGTACTACAGACCTATGTTGGATAGATCGATTCTACGGGGAAAATTCGTGGAACGATAAAATTTTTAATATTTTTATGCGGTATATGTAATTTTAATGTATGTATTGTCCATTATAATATCCACTTCGGGAAGAAAGTCTAAAAAAATCTCCTTAAATACGTAAAAAGGATTGGGGAAATCCTTAGCTTAATGCCCATGGTTGCCAAATACTGCAAATTAGAGGCTCTCAAAATAAAATCTTTACCAATATAAAGTTTTGGGTGAAGTATAAGACATGAGTCTTGAAATTCCACGGTTTAGGGCTGAATAGCGGGTCTATCCCATATACGTCTGTGATTGGGATTGATATTTATAGGCTTCATATTGGGGAGTGGTTGATTTGAATTCCAAGCGAGTCTTAAGGGCTTTAATTACAGTTGGGAGGGTTTTGTAGGCTTTAATCATACTGTATTTGGGAGTTCGTAGGTCTAAATTATGACAGGATACGTAGGATCTAATTCGGTCTGTAACTGTGCATCATAGACGTGGGCCTACGCTAAGTAGGCTTAACCCTGTAAAGCCTAGATAAGGTCGGGTTTTCTCAGGGAGTGAATAAAGTCGTCTGGCGTTAACGAACCAAATGGAGAAATGTCGTGCTTGGATTAAAAAAGTTAAGTTTGTAAAGGAGTTGTTGGCATTTGATGACGGGTTCAAAGTTGTGTGACTTGTCGATTTAATTTACCTATACTTAACCCAACCCAAATATGAGGATGGGAAGGGCACAAGTAGGAAGGGACCATACGTACAATTGCACCCAATATGATGATAGGCCTATTTTGTTCTTGATTGAAAATGGTTAGTTTGACCTTTTATTCGTGTCAATTCGATTCGTGTCAATTCGATTCGTGTCAATTCGATTCGTGTCAATTCGATTCGTGTCAATTCGATTCGTGTCAATTCGATTCGTGTCAATTCGATTCGTGTCAATTCGATTCGTGTCAATTCGATTCGTGTCAATTCGATTCGTGTCAATTCGATTCGTGTCAATTCGATTCGTGTCAATTCGATTCGTGTCAATTCGATTCGTGTCAATTCGATTCGTGTCAATTCGATTCGTGTCAATTCGATTCGTGTCAATTCGATTCGTGTCAATTCGATTCGTGTCAATTCGATTCGTGTCAATTCGATTCGTGTCAATTCGATTCGTGTCATTCGATTCGTGTCAATTCGATTCGTGTCAGTTCGATTCGTGTCAATTCGATTCGTGTCAAGTTAGTTTAAATTAGGTTTCGTTTCGTTTGGTTAGTCATTTTCATTTAAAATCTGAAATGTATGTATGGGTTAGTGTGAAATGCATATCCCTGTATAAGGTCCATCCGGAATAATGTCGACAGTATGAAGTTCGACATTGTTCGTGTAATCCATTATAAACTACCTGATAGGATATATATGTGGCACTAAGCAGTACCTTTTTGATAGGCATTGGTTTCTGGTTTTAATGGCACCATGTGTGCCTGCTCCCCTGGCGTTGGTAAATGGGTCTTGGGGAGGTAGACTTTCATAATGTGTATAAATTACTTTTTTTTTAACTGGTATTTTACCATTTTATGATTTATTTTGAACAGACGTATGTGGCAAATATTTTGATAGCGGTGAACCCGTACTTCGAAGTAAAGAACCTCTATTCTTTAGAAACCATCAAACGATACCAAGGAAAGTCTTTGGGTCAGATGCCACCTCATGTCTTCGCTTTAGGTAGGTTGGCCAGAATAAATCGGTGTACTATTTTCAGTAAATAAAGTCTTATCACAAAAGCCATTATGTACTAATTTCTCATACTCTTTTGATCGGTTTTATAACATTGGTAAAATCTACTCCATTTGGTATCGCGTGTGCGGAGACTTGGGAGTATCTTAAGCGTGTCACACACATTTAAAGTTTAAGATTTGTACGTGAAATATTTCCCAAAACGAACGCGCTTCGATGAAGCGAGACGCTTCATCGAAACCTTTCTTCAAGTTGAACCTTTGAATTTGGACGTTATATTCGTGCAGAATATTCCAGGTTCGTATTCGGACGCTGAAAAAGATTGATTTTTTTTTTTTCCCCCCCAGCTGACAAAGGTTTTCGCGATATGAAAGTCCTGAAGCAGTCACAGAGCATTATTGTGTCTGGAGAGTCGGGAGCGGGTAAAACCGAGTCTACAAAGTACATCCTTAGGTACCTCTGCGAGTCGTGGGGCTCCAGGATGGGCGAACTCGAGCAAAAAATATTAGATGGTGAGTGTCGCTGGAGTTTGTTTTGCCAGTTTCGCTTTCATGGCATCGTATGAAAGTATAGAAGTGAAAAATTAGACTTAGTTTTATGGTCACTTAAAACTGATTATGACGATTTCGTTTCAAAGCCAATCCAGTGTTGGAGGCATTCGGAAATGCCAAAACGACCAGGAATAATAATAGTTCCCGCTTCGGGAAGTTCATCGAAATTCATTTCAATGAGAAGTTCTCCGTCGTTGGAGGATTTATTTCTCACTATTTGCTGGAGAAGTCCCGCATCGTCCTTCAGGGACAGCAGGAGAGGAACTACCATATATTCTACGAACTTTGCGCCGGTGCCCCAGATCAACTGAGGAAGAAATTGAAGCTTGGTAATCCCGACCATTTCAGCGTAAGTCTTTTTAAAGGTTGAAATTTATTCTTAAAAGTCTTAAATAGTTTTTTCAGAGTTTTTATTTGTTTACCCTAAGGAAAAATCCTTCCTCTCGTTTTAATCTACTTTTCAAGACCTTCAGATTAGTATTTAAGGGATTAGTTATAAGACGTTACTTCAAAAGAGCTTCGTTCATTATGTTTGTGTTACGAATTAATTTTAGATCTATTGATTTAAAGCAGATTTATATAATTTCTTTCGTAGAAATTTCTTAATTCTTTAAATCTTATTCGCCGTTAGTACTTGAAACGAGGATGTACTCAGTACTTCTGTAGCAAGGAGACGGAGAAGGTATTGTCAGCTGATCGGAAGAGTCAGTCTCACCAACGAAAAGGGCCGCTCAAGGACCCTATCTTGGATGATGCCAGAGACTTCGCGGCCGTTGATAAAGCGTTGAGCAACCTGGAGATCAGCCCCAAGGATCGCCTTTCCATCTATACCACTGTGGCTGCTGTTCTTCATCTGGGGAACATTACTTTCGAAGACAACCCGGATGATGTTAAAGGTCAGAGGGAAGAGTTCATTAGAAGGTTAATGATAAAATTAAATTGCATCGGACAACGGATTCGCTCAAAGACGAAACATTTTGAGGTATTGAGGATAATTATTTTCTTCGTAGGAGGTTGCATGGTATCTCCTGGCTGTGAAGAATCTCTCAAAACCGCAGCAGAATTAATGGGAGTGGATCCAGAGGAACTCAACCAAGCACTTCTCTCCAGAGTAATGCAGACGAGCAAAGGGGGTCTCAAAGGCACTGTCATTATGTAGGCTGAGAAACTCGTTTTTCATTTTAATGACTTAAAAGGAAAAGACTGCGTTATTAAAAGAAGAGAATGGCCTATGGCATTTTAAAATCATTTTACCATGCTGAAAAAGTGCTCAAATCGAATCTTAAGTTCAACCATCATTCAATATGGTTCCCTAATCCCTATAGACCTTTTACGGCTTATGCGAACAACATTTTGATCGCTCGTATAATTATGTATTTCACCCGGTGAGAGAGAGCAGTTTTCTCTTAAAAGCCTGTAGTAGATACAGTACCAGATGGTGCAGATATAAATATTACTTAATTATACATGGAGATTCGTTCCTCTTTTTAAGTTAGCAACACTTTTTCTTAGCAAGATTATTAAATTAACTGTCGCTCGTTTCGATGTCCATTCTTCTGGATTAGGATCACCAAATGTGATTCTGATTTGGAGCTCAAGCGCTGCGCCTACTCCATGATATGGATGATTCTGTTAGACTTTTGCTTGTGTATGTATGTATGTATAGCCTGTGTTGTACCCGAATACAGTGGGAAAGCCTTCATTATCGTTTCAAATCTTTTCGAAAGGGTTCCTTTGAAGGTGCATGAAGCAAACGGCGCGAGAGACGCCCTCGCTAAAGCGATGTACAGCAAACTCTTCGATCACATTGTTCAACGCATCAACCAAAGTATTCCTTTCTCGTCGTCCTCTTATTACATCGGTGTACTCGACATTGCTGGATTCGGTGAGAGAAAATCTCTTAATGAATAAAAATGTATAGGATTGAAATGGAGTTTTTTTTTGTTTTTTATCGTAGAAAAGAAGTATAATTGCTAGATTTTGAAATTAGGGACTGTTTATTGCCTTTTTTTTTACTGTCACTAACGCAGATGTTCACAATTGCAGAATACTTCCCAGTAAACAGTTTCGAACAGTTTTGCATTAATTATTGCAATGAAAAACTACAACAGTTTTTCAATGAGCGAATTTTGAAGGAAGAACAAGCCTTGTACGAAAAGGAAGGTTTAGGAGTGAAGAAAATCGGCTACACGGACAACCAAGACTGCATTTGTGAGCTTTTGTTTGAGTTTCGTTCGCATTGCTCGTAATGTATATCGAGGTTTATTTCAACGTGTGAATTGAGAGTTTGTAAAGTAATAGCATGTCATTTACTCTTTCGAAAGAATCGCAGTATTTTATCTTTAGAGGATTTTTTTGTCATGACCTTTAGGAACAGATAATAAGAATTAACGATTTTGCATGCGTTTGCCTTGAGAGTTACGCTAACCCAAACATTTAAAAAGTTTCGCAGTTTAGTTTGATTTCGTTCGTGAAAAGTTTTTTTTTTTTTAACTGAGAGATTCATTGGGGTCCATTTTAGAGCGGAAGATTGTATTTCCACTAAGGGCGAAGTAGTATTAATGACATTGTAATCTTTACGATGATACTCGAGCCTCTGTCGACGCGTTCTGAATCATTATGGAATCCCTCTGTTAATGGTTTGCCTTTTCCCAACACAACTCTCCCATCCCTTCAGACCTTATTGAGATGAAGGGGGGCGGTATCATCGGTCTTTTGGACGAGGAGAGCAAGCTGCCGAAACCTTCTCACACTCACTTTACGGCGGCGGTTCATAGTAACCATGGAAACCATTTCCGGTTGGCCTTACCACGTAAAAGCAAACTCAGAGACCACAGAGAAATAAGAGATGATGAAGGCTTCCTCATTAGGCACTTCGCTGGCGCTGTTTGCTACCAGACGGTGCGTTCACTCATACAGATGTTCGTAAACATTTAGAGAATTCCTTACAGAAATCACGCCAATCGCTTAATTTGAAAGCACTTCCATTATTGGTTCATTTAAATCAGTTATCTTAATCAGTTATCTTAATCTTAGTTTTCAAAACTTGTCACACTCGTTTAATCATCCTGAAGACGTCGCCTTTTGTTTGAGTTTTTCCCATTGGCTGTCATTTATTATTATGTTCCATTGGCTGTTATTTTCTTATTACGCTTATTTGTGTCCAGTTTAAATTAATAATAACCCAGTGTATATTTTGTTTGTACGCATGCGTACCCTAACTTTACGTAAGCAGTTATTGGTTTGTTGCGGTACGTTTTGTTCATTCCTCCGATGTTTGATTTACACGCAGGCGCAATTCCTCGAGAAGAATAATGATGCCCTCCACGCTTCATTGGAAGGTTTAGTGCAGGAGTCCGAGGACAAGTTCATCCAAGAACTCTTCTTCACCTCGGAGAAACCGCAGAATAACAGAAGGAAGTTGACGTACATTTCGATTGCTTCAAAGTTTAAAACGCAGCTACAAGAGCTTATGGACAAGCTGACCGGCACGGTGAGATATGAATGTTCAAACGGGGATTTCAAACACCCGGCCCCCACGAAATCGAATGCGATGTTGTATTCCGCATATCGATGAAGAGGAATTTGAAGATGTTATAAATAGCCCTTTTTTTAAAAATGTATCATAAGTACAAACATTCAATAAAGAAATGTAAGGGAGTGCGCAGCTATCATAATTACGAGCAAAGGTGGTCTCATTTTTTATCTACATTAATAACGCAAGGTTAATATACAGGGTGTTTCATAACATGTGGGACGCGCTTTCAGAATGGATTCAGGACCTGAAAACAATGAAAAAAGTTTATATAAACATATGCTCGAAATCGCTTTGTTTCCGAGTTAAGCCCGTTTTGTGTTCCAGCAATTCTTTCCGCAAACTGTTTACAAACACTGCTTGCCGACAATGTGAGTGTGTACGAAACTTATTTCATGTATGGCCTTGCCGATTGTAATGTTTCGTACACACTGACATGTTTCAATATCGTTGAGTGTAGAGCCATCAGTCAGTCAGAGGTGCATCGCGGTGTTTCACTGTTCGTATTCGTAACTTCTTACCGTGAATAAGTGCAGTCCAGTGAAAAAAAAACTTAAAAATGTTTGCGCTATCCAGTGATAGTGTGCATTTAAAGTGAGAATGGAGGCTTATTCATAGAGAAATGGCAGACATGTATGGACTTGCCGAGTGTAATGCGGCCTCAGCAAGACGTCTGTATGCAGAAAGGTTTCCGAATTGCCGTCTGCCAGATAAGACCATCTTTCAGAGAATAGACAAGCGTCTTGGTGAATGGTGATACAGGATCATTCAACAAGCGAGTTTCAGATGATGGTAGACCAATCAGCGCCAGAACTGTTGAGTTGGAGGAGCGGGTCCTGAATCGCGTGGAGGAACATCCTGGTGTCAGCACCTGAAGGATAGCAGCAGTAGCAGCAGTGTGTGTAAGATAGGCAACTGTGTGGAGAATTTTATGGGAACAACGGCTTTACCCATATCACATTCAGAGAGTACAAGGCCTTACTGAAGCTGATTTCCCACCACGAGAGGCTTTTTATACTTGGTTCCTCAACAGTGTGCTCGCGATCCTCTCTTTCTATCCGTGTTGTTTTCACAAGAAATGGCGTGATCAATTTTCACAACACTCATCACTGGGCCGAAGAGAATCCGCATGCCATCATCCAGTCAAGGCACCAACAACAATTTAATATCAATGTATGGGCAGGACTTATTACCGACAACTTAATCGGTCCTTTTGTTTTGCCTGGAGAATTAACGAGAATCCTATTCTAATTTTTTAAGGAATGATTTAAGCGATTTACTAGATGAAGTTCCTCTTGGTGTCCGACGTCGCATGTGGTTTATGCATGACGGTACTCCGCCTCATTTTAGTAGAGTAGCCAGACACTATTCGGATGACCATTTCCCTGATAAATGGATAGGCCGTGCAGGACCCATTGCGTGGCCTGCTAGCTCCCTGGACCTGAATCAACTCTATTTTTACTCGTGGGGTCATCTGAAATCCATCGTTTATGTGACACCCATTGACAACGTTGAAATGCTTCGCCAACGTGTAGAACAAGGATGCCAGAAAATCCGAGCAATATCTAGTGTGTGTGAACGCGTCAGGCAGTCTATGACGAGGCGTGTTCAGGCGTATATTCAAGCGCAAGGGGGTCATTTTGAGCACTTCTTTTAAAGGTAAGGCGGATACTTGCTGGAACACACAACGGGCTGTAACCCGGAAACAAAGCGATTTCGGGCATATGTTTATATAAACTTTTTTCATTGCTTTTAGGTCCTGAATCCATCCTGAAAGTGCGTCCCACATGTTATGAAACATCCTGTGTGTGTGTGTGTGTGTGTATATGTAGACTATATATGTGTGTGTGTATATATATATACAGGGTGGGCGGAAAGTAGCTCCCTATTTTGGATTGGTAAAAAAATACGTATATTATCCATTTATTTCAGAAGAAATAATATGAAAAGGTAGGCATACATGGTAGGTTTTCTCTAAAATTCAATGTGGGCTCCAACTCTTTCCACCAGCTTCTGGAGCCGCCCAGGAATGGCGTCCACTGACTTTAGCAGGAACTCCGGCGAGATGGAGGACATGACTTCCCGAATTCGGTCCTCCAGTTCTTCCAATGTCCTCGGTTTGGTGCGGTAGACTTCTTCCTTTACCCACCCCCAAGAAAGAAGTCGCACGGTTACCGCTGAAAAACGGCAGAATCGGTTCAGTGTAACGGTGTGGTGTGATGACCTCAGATCAGGTTGTGGGCCCGTTCCTTCTGCGCAACACCATGAATGCTGAGCGGTACCTTGCTATGTTGCGAAACGAGGTCTGGCCGGTTGTCAGCACATGGGAGAGCATCGACGATCTGATATTTATGCAAGATGGCGCCCCTCCGCACTTCGCTCTTGTTGTCCGTGAGTGGCTGGATGCCCACTTCCCTGGGCGTTGGATGGGTCGTCGTGGTCCACATCAATGGCCAGCCAGGAGCCCCGACTTGACACCGTGCGACTTCTTTCTTTGGGGGTGGGTAAAGGAAGAAGTCTACCGCACCAAACCGAGGACATTGGAAGAACTGGAGGACCGAATTCGGGAAGTCATGTCCTCCATCCCGCCGGAGTTCCTGCTAAAGTCAGTGGACGCCATTCCTGGGCGGCTCCAGAAGCTGGTGGAAAGAGTTGGAGCCCACATTGAATTTAGAGAAAACCTACCATGTATGCCTACCTTTTCATATTTCTTCTGAAATAAATGGATAATATACGTATTTTTTTACCAATCCAAAATAGGGAGATACTTTCCGCCCACCCTGTATATATATATATATATATATATATATATATATAGTTTTTTCTCAATTAATTTGTTTGTGTATTAATCATAATTTAAACGTGACTCGTATATCATGTGCTTTATCTCTAATTTGAGAACTCAGTAAAGCCTAAAAATTAAGGGCAAATTAAATAAAATAATAGTTCAGTTTTACAATTATTTTTGTAAAAATTATTCAGTTATTCAGAATTTCTTAGGAGTTAATCGTCAAGGTCAGATCATCACTTTGAAGATATGGATCTACATCGGCCTCATTTATGGTGAATGTTATTAAAACAGCCTATTAACGCTCGGAGAATTTTGTGCCCAAAGTGATGAAAAATACTTTTCAATTGAAGTGTTCCTATCGCGAATGAGAGAGAAAATTGGCTTTGGAACGTTTAATGAGCGCGTACTTTCGTTTTTATATTCCGTTCAGGGCACCAACTTCATTCGTTGTATAAAACCGAACGTGAAAATGGTCGACCACGAATTCGAGGGCGCGGCTATTTTGTCGCAGTTACAATGCTCGGGAATGACTTCGGTTCTCGAGTTGATGCAACAAGGGTTCCCCTCCAGGGCCCCTTTCCACGATCTCTACAGTATGTACAAGTCTTACCTTCCCGCGCGGCTAACCCGGCTTGATCCTAGGCTTTTCTGTAAGGTAATTCACTCATTTCGTCTGTATTCTTTTCCGTTTTTGGTCTGTCACAGCTTCAGTGTTTGTAGTAACAAAAATGGTAACTTGGTATGTTTACATAGTTACCATGTTCCTGTTGTATACATTCTTTATACGAGGCCCTCCTAGGAAGAAGTGGCTTAGCGACAAAATTTTAAGAATGCCAGAAAACGCAGTTAAAGTTGTACCAATTTGAAAGTTGCCATAACTTTTTAACTTTTGAAGATAAAAAACTGTCAACTTTCAAATTGGTACAACTTTAACTGATTTTTTTCTGGCGTTTTTTTAACTTTTGTCGCTTAGCCACTTCTTCTTAGGAGGGTCTCATATGACCCTAGATGTTACGAGGGAGGTTAAACAACCTTAAATATTAGCATATTTGTATATATTTATCGTATGTTAAGTCTCTCTTATTGATTTTGTTCATTTTCTACTTGTTCAGGCGTTGTTTAAAGCGCTTGGATTGGACGACCGAGATTTCAAATTCGGTCTCACAAAGGTGTTTTTCCGACCCGGCAAATTTGCCGAATTCGATCAGATCATGAAGAGTGATCCCGAGAATTTGAAAGTTCTGGTGGCGAAGGTGCAGAAGTGGCTTCTGCAGTCCAGGTGGAAGAAGTCGCAGTGGTGCGCGCTCTCCGTCATTAAATGTGAGATATTCGACAATTGATTCTGGTTTCTCGAAGAAAAATTATATTACGTCATAGAGCAAAAAGTTAATTGAATTCGTGCGTCTTTCGTTGCACTCGTACCTTTGAAATGCGATCATTTAGTAGGGTAAAAATTTACTATAAACACAGCGTTCATAGGGCCTTAATTACTGACCTGACCTGACCTAACCAAACTAACCCTAATCACCCTAACCTAGTCTAATTTATCCTAATTTACCATATTACCAAGCTGTTATGGGTTCTCTCTGAACACTGTCTGGATAGTAAAGTTTTGCTTTTGGTAGTAACTCTAATAAACGAATTTAGCTTAATTTGCCCTCGATTGCTAAAGTTATCCGTGATATTCATGCGCGTTTTACCTCTTAACAAGCTTAAAAATATAGTTAAAAAAGAAGATAATTGAACACAGTTTTCGTATATTTCCAAGTGTACTTTTTTCTCAAAAGTGGAAAAGTGAACTTAAGCAATGGATTTAAATTCTTTTGATTTTTGAAGTTTCGTACTGCGATCTAATTTTACGTTCGTGTCTCTTCACAGTGAAGAATAAAATCCTGTACAGACGAGAGCAGATTGTAATGATTCAGAAAAACATTCGAATGTACAACGCCCGCAAGAAATACGCACCCAGATACAAAGGCATTCTCCAGATCAAAGGATTGCAGGTATTTTGACTTCAAAGTTAGATACATCGAGTCACTTCATGCAATGATAGATAAAATGCCGCGCAACAGGTCACCTTTTAGGTACGAGTTAATACCTACTCTATAACTCGTGTGAAGTGAAGCGCAATGAAACTTAAACTGGAAGTTGTTAAAAGTAAATTTAACTTTAAAAACAGTTTTAATATTCACAGTTTAACAGCCCCCATTCGTGAACTACAACCACAGTACAGTGGTTTTAGTCATAGGCAGTTCATTCTTTTTTTTCTTCTTCTGTCAAAATAGAGCATAGTTTTGATTTACATCGATCGTTTCAGAGTCAGTTGAAGCAGATTTCGAACATTATTGGTCAGCTGAGGAAGGACAAAGAGTCATCCGTGGTTGAAGCGAAGAAGCTCCAGTTGGCGATGGAAAACGCTATCCGCAAAATTAAGGTACCCCTTTTATTTGTCCTCGCTACTGTTACACGCGCCTAGTGTGAATCAATCAAAATTTTAATGTAAGGTGAAGCCTACTTTTACCATTGACTTTTAGGTTCAGCTAATTGCGCAAATATTTTTTTATTTCAATATCCTTTTAGTACTTTCTACAACCAGGCTAACCAGCAGTGGATCTTTAACGGTGTTTGTAAACATCAGACTTTAACTATATCTAATTCTAGTGACTGAAGCGTAACACTAATACTAGAACTCTCTTTGCAGACGACAAATTTGAGTCGCGAGCAGATCGAGAGGGAATGCAAGACGTTGGTGAGTGCTGTGAACGCGCAGCTGTCGGCCCTGAAGAAGAAGTTGGGGAGCCAGAAAATCGCGGAGGAGCAGGAAAGACTAAGGAAGATTCAGGAAGAGATGGAGATGGAGAAAAGAAGGAAGGAGGAGGAGGAGAGGAAGAGGTTGGAAGAGGAGGAAAACAGGAAGAAGTGAGACTTCGTTTGCTTTTAAAAAGGAGTAGTTTTGAGTTTAGCGACCGTGAGAGGTTTAGCGACCGTGAGAGGTTTAGCGACCGTGAGAGGTTTAGCGACCGTGAGAGGTTTAGCGACCGTGAGAGGTTTAGCGACCGTGAGAGGTTTAGCGACCGTGAGAGGTTTAGCGACCGTGAGAGGTTTAGCGACCGTGAGAGGTTTAGCGACCGTGAGAGGTTTAGCGACCGTGAGAGGTTTAGCGACCGTGAGAGGTTTAGCGACCGTGAGAGGTTTAGCGACCGTGAGAGGTTTAGCGACCGTGAGAGGTTTAGCGACCGTGAGAGGTTTAGCGACCGTGAGAGGTTTAGCGACCGTGAGAGGTTTAGCGACCGTGAGAGGTTTAGCGACCGTGAGAGGTTTAGCGACCGTGAGAGGTTTAGCGACCGTGAGAGGTTTAGCGACCGTGAGAATACAGCATTAGATTAGCACAGACCGAAGCGTTAGATGTTTCGTATGTAGGTTAACTCTTGCTTGATAATCATGTCCCGTATCTGATGATGCTTTTGAGAGAATGAACGCTTTCATATTCCAGTGCTTAATAATTGCTGCGAAGGAATTAATGTTCTGTAAAAATATCCTTGAAAGATGGCGTATTTGGTGCTTAAATTAACTTTTTTTTTTTTTAAGGCGCCTCGAGATAGAAATGAGAAGAAAAGCTGAGGAGGAACGACGGAAACGCCAAGAGGAAATGGACAGAAAAGCGGCCATTGCTCTGCAGGTAATCTTTGCTTTAATTTAAAGGCAGTGTTGGTGGGTGCGCGAGTAAGTGTTGAGTGACAGTAAGGCGAGAGTTGGTGACGGAATGGAAGCACTTTTATGAAAAGTATTACTGAATATTTCTTGGTCAAATCTTGGAAGCTCCACCACGTATGGCTTATGAAGGGCCACATAGGTGTGGAAGTTAATCACGTGGGGGGGATCGCTGGTCCACCAAGATGCGTGTGTGAACCGATGTGCGCGCGTTAGTCTACCTTTTCTCTTCACTACCTCGTGTGTTTCGAATCCACACTATTTCTACCTTCTCACCCCAATCCATTGGGAAACTATATTTTGTAAATGTATCATTAAATATCCGAGATTGGGAGAGTGCCGTATTCTTATTTATATACTGTAAACGCGTCCTTTAAGATGATTGGGAATTAAGCGTAAAAGCTTTGATATGACAGTTGGAACCTGAAGTCATGCATTACGTTCTTTTACGGCCTTGGAATGTACTTTAAAAATGACTTTTGATTCGATCATCAGGCGCAGATGGAGAAAGAAGCGGAAGAATCGAGACGTTTGGCGGAACAGGAAGAACAAGAGAGGAGAGACCACGAGTTGGCACTTAGGCTGTCATCGGAGACGCACTCCGGAGTAGAGGATCTGGCACCCTCTCTTAAAAGGTATTTTAATTACTTTACGTAGAGTTTAAACCTTGTGTCTTACAGGCGATAGTTATCTCCTTAGCCTCAGTTATTCCTTAACCCTAGTAGGATAGTGATGCAATGCGTATGTTTTTAATATTGATTTGGCCATATTTTACAGGGCATTATGTTTTAGTCATTGGCAGCCTTTTATCCCCAGATTTCCATTCGATAGCTAACCTCTTCACAGCATAAGCACCGTTGCCGTCTTCCATAAAGGGAGCTAGCTACAATAAATGAAAATACTAAGTTTTGAATACCCTTCAAACTAGCTGCAACTGATTAATTAAAGAAACCTCGTGATTGTGTTACCTCTTCCAGAATAGATACGAAAGGGGAAAATTCGCTTTTTCTTTGAAATAATGCGAAGGCTGAAATACCGCTCTTAGTCGTCCGTCTAATATAAAATTCTATTCTGGAACTGTATCCATGTCGTGCAGATTGTCAGCGAGTGACGACTGTATCGTAAGGTAACATCCATGTTCCCTATCCCCCAAGGAAACGAGGGGTAGGGGACTGACCCCGGGCTACTTTAGCCCGAATCAATTAAAGGGGGATAGCAGACTCGTCGCTTCGTCGTGACGTAAGGTACAGAAAAATACAAACGGCGCCCAGCTCTCGGCAGCAGTGGGGTTTGAACTCGCGAGTCAGCTGAATCTCAGTATTGCCGGCCAGCGATCTAACCGATCGAGTCACGAGACGTTCTCCCGCTCTGTTATGGAAGTATTTTTTAGCAGCTTATTGAATTCCCTGTTACTCAATTGTTACGACGCCGGACTCTGAGCGGCGAGGCTCTGGCTCGCTTCCAATCGTTGGTATCGGTTGAGGTTGACTCGGCCATTTACCCCGTTTCCGCTCCGGCTCAAATGACCCTTTGGGCACATTCACACACCCATACCCACACAGTGGGGAAATGACTTTCCTAGATGTTACATTTACCTTTAGAAATTTATTTATTGGAACAGAAAAAGGGGTACAATTCCTCCTCACCGTAAAGCAAAAACTTAAAACAAAAAATGCGATTCCTGAGTGGATGATAGTAGCCTCTAACTCGGCTGACAAACTATACCAGAAGGGTCCTGGCAATCCTGGCAGCATCATGTCGGCAGCAATCCCATTCAAATTTCATAAGATTTCTTTTGAGTGTTTTGAATGTATTTTAAACTATTTTTAAGTGAAGTGTATCGAATATTTCATTCTCCATTTTTAGTTTTTGCTTTTTCTGAAAGATTATATTTAGTGCGTAGCTACTATTTGTTAACTCCGTTTTTCAACGCATCGTTGGTAGAGAGTAAACTGTATCAGAATATTGACACACCATTTCAATTTTAGAATTTGAGAGCTTTTTTTTTTTTATATATATACAGGGTGTCCCATAAGTCTGGTCTCGTGAAAATTTATTTGAAATTGAATTTACAAGAGTAATACATTAAAACTAAAAACAAATGTTCAAATTGATGTCTTGTTCTGGGACCTTTGGGTCTAATATTGAAGCGAGTTACTCGTGAGTAAAGGCCTCCGACGCCTTTTCCTCACGACTGTAACTTACTCCCATATTAGCTATTGCGTGTTATTCCACGTGCAACCAAAAAAAGAAAGGTTCCAAAACAAGACATCAATTTGAACATTTGTTTTAGTTTTAATGTATTAACTTTTCGTAAATTTAATTTTAAAATTTTTTTTCCTACGAAACTGGACTTATGGGACACCCTGTAAATAAACTTTAATTGCGGGTTTGAAGATCAAATTATGAGGGAACATTAATTTTTTATGGTACGTTTTGCATTTCAGGGAAGTATTAGGATGTAAAATTCGGGTTCAAACCCGGTTGGTTCCTCCGTCGTTTTGATGGTTTCTAGTTTTAAATTTAGTTTTTTAGGTTAAGGACCCAGTACTGAATTAAGACTAGTAGAGTCTATGTTTAGAATTTAGAGTATCGAAGCAAAACTAGTTGAGAGATGTAGATCTCCATTAGGTATGCTTTATTCAAGTACTGAAGGTGTATTTAGTTTTCATTTTAGTCTTAATCCTCCTCCGACAGTTCCATTAACGGCGAACCTGGCACCATTTACGCCCTTAAAAGGTATCTGGAAAGCACGAGACTCTTCTCAGTCCAAGTATCTTTGTTACGCCTCAGTAGTTTGTGTTTGGAAGGGAAAGTGTCATTTAGTCACGCGTTGTAACTTGTTGGAACATGTTTCGCAATTTTGAGTTAAAATTAACTCAAATTGTTACGTAAATTTATTCAAGATTCTCGTAAATTTCAGTGAGGAAGTTGTAAGGATTTTGTTTTAAAAAGTCTATTATTATTACTATTATTATTATTATTATTATTATTATATTATTATTATTATTATTCAAGTGTTTTGTACCTTCAAAAGTGTGAAAACGTTACTGAAATTTGGCGCTCTCGCGTTGCATCGCAGTTTCACTTAACTTCTTCTGATGGCGTGTAAATGGCACTTTTCATTTCCTGTTTAAGTGCTTTCATTTTGTATGTACATACAGTTGTCCAAAAAAGTTTCGGCATCCCATGCATAATATCATGGAACATAATTTCTGTCAAGAGACACTGAATCTTATAAATGATTTGACCACCCCCCCCCAAAGTTCGTAGTATTCATTTCTAACTGTATTACAGTAAAATGGCAAACTATTTTGTTTTTTCACTCGTGTAAAAATGTTTCTGCACCGTTGGTGATGTTTATAAATGAAATGGTTTGTAGTCTTATCACTGATGTTTACTGGGCAATGTGGATCACGTTGTGTGTGTAAAGCGCGACTTGAAATGTTTGATGAGTTATTTATTTCTTTGCAAATTTTTGATAGCAATGCATTAATGTTGAATTAATTTTCTTTTGTTTTCAATTTAATTTTGTTTGATTATTGTTTCATTACTGTTGATTGCCTAATAAGCACTTATTTGGGAACACTTCTGTATCTATTTTTTCCCTACCACTTAAAAACTATTTATAAAAGTGTGCATTGGGTGCCTAACTTTCTTCGACACTGTAGTCGTTAGCTGCTCAAAATGTTGCTTTTTCATGTATTATGTACGTGTGTGTAATCCTTATCCCAATAACTGTAATTAATAGTTATAAAAACTAACTACTCGTTGGAGTAATTATTGATGATGTAGGTAATTGTGAAAATAATAAAAATTAATAATAATTCGATATACAGTTGGTTACAAAAGTCGGTATTCACTGAACCACACCTGTACTCTATGGCCAAGTGTATCGCAACTTTTGTAACTCCCTGTATAAAAGAATTAGGGTAAATAGAATGCCGTAATTACTGCATGAAATTTGGTTCATGTTTTGTTTGTGTTTGAAATAATGAATTGATTTAAATGAAACCCTCCTAGGAAGAATTGGCTAAGCGACAAAAGTAAAAAAGCAGTTAGTTGTATCAATTTGAGTGTGGCGTAACTCGTGAACTTTCGAAGATATTTCAACGAAATATCCTCAAAAGTTCCAAAGTTATGGCAACTTTCAAATTGGTACAACTTTAACTGCGTTTTTCTGGCGTTTTTTTACTTTTGTCACTTCTTACTGGGAGGGCCTCAATTATTTACGAAATATCGTAATAAAACATTGCATTTTTCATTACTCAAGTTTGGTTAATTGTCTTTTAAATCGACATTATTAGTAACCATTTATGATGGGGAGGGGGATCTTTGATTTATACGTAAGGAGTTCTGTTAATATTGTGGACTCGTCCGAGATCGTCCGGGTATGATTGGGAATTTTATTTTTAATCCCAATTTATATCATTTTGGTGACTTTTCTGTATATATTTTCCTTAATTTTTTTTTTATCGTGAAATGTTGTTGAATCTCTCAAAAAAATTGATAAGAATTGTTTCTCTCCGTTAATCGCGATAGATAATAACGTGTTCCTTTCTCCTAAAGGTCTCATTTGGTGGAGCAACAAAGAGCGGCAGCTGCTAATAAGAAGTATGATTTGAGTAAATGGAAATACGCAGAACTGCGAGATACTATAAACACGTCTTGCGATTTGGAGCTCTTAGAGGTAGATTGAGGCTTTGTGAGGTGGTTTGGAGGCTCTCTCTCAGGTCGATTCTTTCTTAGATTGTTTTTCCCGTCTGTTTCTTGAAGTTTGGTTTGTGAACCCCTCTTAGGCCGGGCCGCACTCTCGCAGGATCGTCTTGCGACTCACGACTCGGGGTCGTGACGACTCAAGTCGCGTGTGATTTTACATTGACAGAATGGGAACCCCGCACATTGCAGCGACCGCGACGCGATTCTGGCAATAGCGTTGAGGTCGCTGCAGTTCTGGTGTTTTTCTGCTGACAGTTGTTGCGTCATAACTCCGCAGTTAAGGAAGATAGAGAAAAAAGTGTTTAGGCAAAAAGATAAGCCAAATTCCATAGATTAAAAATGATAAGAGTCCATTTTTCCATGACACTTTTTTACATAAAATGCATAAAACCAGTTTTTTTAAAAAGTGCCAGTGTCACCCCTTGAACCGGTCACCCCATATTACGGTATGTCAAAAAGAGTCATTTGAAAGAATTTCCCACTTGGTTTGTAGTAGTTTATTTGTCGTCGATCTATAGTCGTCATGTTGAGAGAGTTCATCTAATACTAAGAACATACTACAACCACACTTATTCGTCAGGATTATCTGAAGTTTCCTCGTTGTCGTGGAAACTAGAGAGGACCTAACAAAAGTTTTGTTTCAGGCATGTCGAGAGGAGTTCCACCGTCGTCTGAAGGTGTATCACTCGTGGAAGGCGAAGAACAAGAAGACTACGATGGAGGAGAACCAGAGGGCGCCCAAATCTGTCCTTGATGCGGGTAAGGTGTCGCTTATTCTATTCCTATATCTATTTTTTTTTTTTCGTCTAACTGCTTAATTCTTCGCCATTCTTGCATTTAATTCCGTTTCATTTTTCGTTTAATGAAAAGGACGACAATAAAAGAAAATTGAAAACTTGTTTAAAGGTTTTGAAAATAATTTTTTAATTATTGTATTCAACTGTTCTCATTGTTTCCTTCAAACTCTTGTTCGTTATTGTTTGACTTTTTTCTTTTATTATCGTCCTTATTAATTTTCTTTCGTCATTAGGACTACGTCGTGGCTAAAGTTGCAACAGCGCTTTCCACCGATCACCCAAGTTAATCAACATTGGGTCTGGAAAGTAGTGGGATGGGGCACCGTCCTCTGCATCCAGATTACGGATCGACCCGTAGTTCGGATCTCGCGTAAAACTGTAGGTCCTCCTCCGACATGTGATCTTAAATGTTGCGAAGGAGGTTAAACAACCACATCAAAACGATGTATCGTCATTAACGTGTTCGTTCTTCTGAACTCGTTTAATTATTGACATTCGTTAATCTCTACATTCCCTTATTTTGCCTTTTTATTTTCAACGCACGTTCGAGGTCACAGACTGAGGACGTTACTTTATGAAGTCTCTTCGAACGCTCTTTAGTTCGTGATTAAGGTCCCGCATCAAACTTCCGACGCAGTTATAAAGTTGGAGCTGGAAATCAATTATGACAAAGCCCTTGACTAAACGTGTGGTCGCGTGATTAAACTGTTTCTGTTTTAAAAAACTACTCCTTTCCATTAATCCTTTTTAGCAAAGCCCTTCATACCTTCCTCGTTCTCACTGAAATGAAAGGGTTATCATACAGCAGGACTAGGGAGAGATTTACTAATAGCTTTGTACTTTTGTACCGTTTGTTGTGTTGGTTGTCGCAAGCAGAGGGTGTCTGCAGTGTTTTGTAACCCCAGTAAAATATTAAGATTTTTTTTTTTTCAGACCCATTTGAAATGTGTTATAGCAGTAAACTATACGGTTGAACAACGCGCATTGGCTAGTTCCTGGGTCCATGAGCGACTACGTAATGGCAAAACTTTTAAAAATATTCGTGCACACTTCCAGGACCGATTCAATGGCGCAACTCCTTTTTGGGGGAGTAATGGCAAAACCATTGAATATTTTCAATGGTTTTGCCATTACGTCATTACGTGGTTGCTCATGGACCCAGGTACTAGCCAATATGGGTTGTTCAACCGTATAGTTGCTGCTATCGCACGTTCCAAATGAGTCTGAAAGAAAACGAAAATCAGTTAGTATTTTACTGGGTGTCGAGACAGTGGACACCCTGTAAATTATGGAAGCTTGATAGGATTGTATTAAGAGTAAATTAGAATTTAGGAGTGTGTTTGAACGGGTTTTTTCTTCTTAAAAGCTGATCGAAATGATGGGATCTCGTGTCGCATTGTGGGACACAGGCTTAAAGGTACCGATCGAGAGACGTTGTTGGAATGCGCTTTTTAAACGCCTCTTCGAACCATTTCCACGAATTTGTATTGTAGGATCTCTGTATCATAAGCATTGGCGCTGTCTCCTTAAGTTTTTGCACTGGTTACAGATATTTCAGATTTAAGCGACAATACTTTATATGTAGCATGTCTTCGCTTGCGAGTAATCGCCATAATTTGGCGAATTTTGACCCGAAATGTCATTTATATTCGCTTGGAAATTGATTCGATTAAAAGCCTTTACTCGTTTTTATACAATTTGTTTTAATTGTTAATAGTTAGAACCAATTGAAAATGTATTTCTGGCGTAAAATAATAATTTAAAAAATGTAAAATGGGGAAATTTACCCCTAACTGATAATTTAAATTTACTTTGGAATCCAAAAAAGGAATGTTGGAATCGTGTTTCAGTCAATTTCCAAGTTTGTTTTCAGAGATTTTGTGGATATTTTTTGTTATTAGACAAAAGCACCGTTTTTTTTATATCATGTTTGGTAGTTTGCTGAAAACTATGAATGTCTTTATCGCAGAAAGAGGGAAACTTTATCTTTGTTTAAAGAATGTGGAATTTTTTTTCTTTTCCCTCCCAAATCCTTAAGATTGTGGTTGAATTTTATATATATATATATATATTATATATATATATATATATTATATATATAATATATATACAGGGTGGGCCGTAAGTTTCCATACATAGGAAAAATTAAACGTTTGTTTTTATGTTTCAGATACCCTAAGAATATGCGTTTGACGTAAGATCTTGTTTACTGATGAAGCAAATTTTTACGTCAATGGAGAGGTTAATAGGCAAAACATACGTTATTGGAGTAGTAATGCTAACCCTAACTGGCTGAGTCCGACGAAGATGCAAGGTGCCGGTAAAGTGATGGTGTGGGCCGGGATATGGGGTGACAGAATTATTGGACCAATTTTTTTTGTCAGTGGAAATCTTAATGCCGAAAGGTATCTTAACATGTTGCAAGAAGAGATTTTCCCATCCCTGCTAAACGAGGAAGGTAACTTCCCAGTTTACTTCCAGCAAGATGGAGCTCCACCTCATTATGGTCTTCACGTGCGTCGGTATTTGGATCAGCAGCAGTTTCCGGATGCTTGGATTGGTCGGCGTGGTCCTGTGGAGTGGCCTCCCAGATCCCCAGATCTCACCCCCCTTGATTTCTATCTTTGGGGGCACTTGAAGGCCATGGTGTATCAGGAAAAGATACGAGACATAAATCATCTAAAGGAACGTATCACCAACGCCATTACAAGCATAACGTCAACTGTGCTAATGCGTGTTCATCAACAGTGGGGAACACGTATTGAAATGTGTTTTCAAAACAATGGCAACCATGTAGAGCATATTATATAAATAAAAATGGTTGTCCATAACAAAATGTTTATTTTTCCTATGTATGGAAACTTACGGCCCACCCTGTATGTGTATATATTATATTATATATAATATATTATATATATATATATATATATATATATATATATATATATATATATATAGTGAACCAAAAGTAGGTGGACAGTAAATGATAACGTTTATTTTGAGAATACATATTTAATTTTTTTGTATACTATAATACAAAATAAAATTTAAATAAATTTAGTTATAATATTTAATATAATATAACACAAACACCAATGTTATAATGAACACCATAGTTATAATATATATAACACAAACCGTATTCAACCTACTGTCCACCTACTTTTGGTTCACCGTGTGTGTATATATATATATATATATATATATATATATATATATATATATATATATACATACAGGGTGTCCTAAAATTACCTAGTAAACTTTTATATGAACTCAATATCTTAACAAAAAATTATGCGATACTTAACAATTTTATTTAAAAAAAACGCAACAATAATTACTTATTGTTTAGATATTCAATGTATCTTTCTTCAACTTGAACACAGTTCACAACGTCCGACTACTGATCGACAGACATAAAAGTTTAATAGGTAATTTTAGAACACTATATATATATATTATATATATATATATATATATGTATGTGTGTGTGTGTGTGTGTGTGTGTGTACTACACACAGACCTTGCATGCAACAAGGAACTCTTATAGGAAAATTAAATCCACTATAATCCGAATAAAGTGTGTGTCTGCTCATGACTCGTTGCCCACGTTGGACTTCCATCATGAAAACAAAAACTAGTAATTGTCATTTACCATTACTTATTCGGACCATAGTGGATTTAATTTTGCAAGAAGAGTTTTTTGTTCCATGCACGGTGTGTGTAACATAACAGTTTCTCGGGGGACCATTATGAGTTATTATATATATATATATATAATATATATATATATATATATATATATATATATATATATATATATACTGTATATTGCCATGTTCACCTAATTATGAATTATGTACTTTAAAATATTTGCATTTAGTTCGTGATTGGCTGAGCAGACTTAGTCGAGTAAAATGCTTTCCGGTATTAAAATATTGCTTGGTTCCTCAAGTCTGAATTTGTTAATTTGAAACTTGAGCATTTGATTGAACACGATTAACTGTAAGAAAGTTTTTAGCAAAGTTACACTTTTTGAAAAAAAAATTCGTCAACAAACATTAAATTCCGAACAAACGAGTTACTAATTTGTATTACTGTATTTTTCTTGCAATATTTATCCTCTTTTGTAACTAGTAAAATTTCAAGAACGAAACCTATTTTTACTAATTAGTAATTTTTTTATGCTTTTGACAAATTTTTTTCCGTGGTGGAATTTAATGTTTCTTAACCGGTATTTATGGTGATGAACGTGGGTTTCATCACCCCAGTTTTTAGCTCTATTGTTCACCGCTGCTTTGTTAATAATGGATTAATTTTTCTTTATAAATAGTATCACCTTCCGCTTAGCAGATTTCCTCACTTAAAAGTTAATTTTTGCTGCTTTCAATAATATAGTTCTAACGAAGTATTTTCCTTTCGTTTTAGCTAAAAATACGCCCGCACGGGCGGCGCCTAGAGCACCTTTGCCCCCTGGAAGTAAGAGTAGCAGGTACTTCCGCATTCCCTTCGTCAGGCCCTCAGATCAACACCGAGGGGAACACCACCAGGAAAAAGGATGGTAAGGCGCGTCTCTCATCGTATTCAAAAGAACTCTCCACGTTTTAGATATCGTGTCGGCCCTCCCCCCCCCTCTCACATTTGGTTAGATTAGTTTAACATAAGCAATATATTTCCTTCCTTTTCTTAGTTAACCTAACACGAATCTACATTCGAGTTAGTTTATCGATATTTGGGCCCAATTTGGAAATTCTTGCTTTGCCGAGTCATCGGCAAATAAGTGTGTTCATCCAATCCCTTATGACTGCCGAATTTAAGATTTTGTTTAGGAGTTCACCCTTTTCGTGAAAATTTATCCTGGAACTTTTAGTCTAAGAGTTCGAACGCTTTCTCTGATCTGAAGCATGTTGATGTAGCTCCATCATCATTTCACACAAGATTATTAAACAGGAAATTGGTACATGGTTTAGTGTGTAGTGTTACTAAAAGGAAGAGAGCTTTTGATCTTCCTCGAACAGAATGGATGTGGATCATGCGTTTATTTTTATAAATGCATTATGAACAAGCTCGGATGTCGTACGAAGAAATGTTGTTGTGATTTGTTTTAGCCGCATTTGGGTCGAAAGTTGGAATTTTTTTTTAGAAACGAGTGAAACTCTCCTTCCGTACGCTTGTTATTTTCGCTTGCGGAAGAAAATGTCATTGACAGTTTCACTGTTTCTAAAAGTACTTTCAACTCATTTTTATTATTTTATTTTGTGAAATAATTAATGTCATTATCGGCTCAATTTAAATCTGGTTTCGGTAAGTGGTACATTAATTCTTCTTCAGTTCTCGCTTAAATTCATTCTTTGTATTCCTGAAGGGAAAATCATATTCGTGAGAAGAAATCTCCGATTCCCTCTTTAAAATTTGCAAATTTAGTCGACCCTTTTAATTTATGACTGGCAATGAGAGATTGCGCTTCCTTTAATATTTTCACTCGACGTCTTTCTTTCAATTTGACTAAAATATTTTTATGTTCAAGTTGTTATTAAGAGATTACTTTTCGTAACTTATCATCAGGTGGTACGCTCACTTTGACGGTGATTGGATCGCGAGACAGATGGAACTCCATCCCAATAAGTCACCGATACTCTTAGTAGCAGGTAAATAAATTAAAGGCATTACATCATCATTTTTGACATCAAATGTTTTTAATTATCTTTTCTGAAAGAGAATTTAAATAGTATGTTTGTCTGATTTGGGTTTGAGAATATGAAAAAAAAAGTGAACCATTCCGTAGAGGGTTCAGAACAAAATACCGCTGCTACATTTTCTTCGACCCCTTCGTCCGTCAGGTGCTAAAGAGGAAAGAAACCAAAGTACTCGATCGAAAGAAACCCTGTTTTTTGTTTTATATAATCATTCATTCATTTGTTTTTGTTACACTTTTTATCGCACTTTTTCTTCATCATTTTCAAACATTCATTTTTTTTTATTTTTGGCATTTATTAAGGGTCTTATTTTTTTTTTCTCTTCTCTCCCTTCTCCTACTTTCTCTCTTCTTCCTCCTCTCTCGTTTTTGCCAGGTATTGACGACATGCAAATGTGCGAACTAAGTCTCGACGAAACGGGACTCACCCGCAAGAGAGGCGCCGAAATTCTGGAGCACGAGTTCGAACGCGAGTGGCGCAGACACGGCGCGAAGCCTTACCAGAAGAAGGCCGCGACCGGAGCTCGGAGGCGGTAGAAGCTGGAAAAAGAAAAAAATGGCGCCGGGTGTTCGAAGAGGCTTGAAATGGGAGGGATCCGGATGGGGAGGGGAATAACTGAATAAGGGGAGTCACAAAAACTGTCAGTCAATTTAAGGATTAAAAATATTGGAGATTATCTTCCATACGCGTATTCTCGCTTTAGGGTGGTAATAAGGTTTCGATTAGTGTTGTAGATTTGGAATTTCCTCGGTGCAATTCATTGTTGAAATTGTTGAAATAGAATGCTATCATTATTCACATAATTGCAGCTACGATGCAACTCATTAGAAGACGGATAATATTTAGTTTCGTTTCGATTTCACAAGTTTTACGTACTGTGTTGACGTATCCTATATTTTTTATCTTTTAGTTTATACAATTTATTGATGTAATCGGTTAGTTATTTATTTTAATCGTAAGATGTATATATTTATTGATGTTTATGCTTAAGGAATAAATTATATTCAACTTCTAACGTCAAAAGGACCAAATAAGTTTAAAAGCCTCTCGAGACAGCTTAGGTTTTAAGCAGAACATTCCACGCTCTCAGTTGGAAATAGGTTTTGGGTCATATTTACACAAACCATTTTATAATGAGGATAGTTTCTGTGTATACCTTTTATTCACTGTTTGCTGCTGTAGTTCATTGTTCACTTTGTTCATGTTGTTCGTTGTTTAAATGTTGGTAATAAATAATGATTACGTAAAAGATAAACAGTGATAAATATAAAGTCATTCCAGATGGTGAATTAATGAGTAGGTTTGGTTATTTATAAGAAATTAGGGTGCTTTTTTAATAGATAAATATGATGATGATCCGCCTTCCTTTTTAATTATGGTAAGTATGAGCTTATTAATATACAGGGTGTCCCATAAGTCCGGTCTTAAGGAAAATTTAATTTAAATTAAATTTAGCAAAGTTATAGAACTAAAACCAATCTTCATATAGATGAGAGGCCTTTTCCTCAGGAATATAACTCTCTCCCATATTAGCTATTGAGTGTTATTCTACCTGCAACAACAGAGAGGTCTCAAAACAAGATATCAATTTGAACATTTGTTTGTTTTAATGTATTACTTTTGTAAATTTAATTTAAAATAAGTTTTCCTATGAACCGGACTTACGGACACCCTGTCTAATGTCACACTCAATAGATGCCTTAATTAAGGAAGCTTAAACTGCCGAAGTGAAGTGCTTTAAGGACCACGTAGATCTAGAAAACTCCATGGAGCTTTTTTTTTAATAATTAGGCCAATATAATTGATTAAGTCAAAGGGATTTTATATTGCTCCTAAACTTCAATGTTGAGAGATTGATGAACTCCAGTTGATTTTAATCAACATTCGTTGATGTTTGGTATAGAAAAATGTTTTTTGATGAAAGTTTAATGTTTTTACGATAAAGTTTGGTTTATTTCATTTAAGTTCTGAGTTTGTTTCATTATCTGTTTGAGAAATGTTATTTTGAAAGTGATTTGTAGTTAATTCGTGCTTTATCCATACTTGCTTTGTATTTAAATTATTAAAGTGGTGGTTTTAAGTAGTATGTGTGCGACTGCTAAAATTAATGCAATTTTGTACTGTGTGAAGAGGCGACTCGAAGCCACAGGTCCTCTTCCCAGTCGCTCATTATCAGGTGGGATGTTATTTGTGGTCACAGGCATTTGATTTAACCCTTTAAGTCCTGAATTTTTTGTAGAGTTAAGTTATAAATGCGTGTATTTGAAACGTTAGCAATTTGTACCTTTCGTCCTTAAAGGGTTAACTTGGGTTACGTAAAAACCCATTTAGTTTTAGGCTACAGTTTCTCCTTCGCAGTCGTTCATTTATTAGGGGGATTTGAATAGTGGTCACGAACATTGATTTAACTTAGATTTTTAGCTTCTTAGCTGAATTACAACCTATTTAATATACTTCAAGGTTGACGATGAATTAAGTTCTGGCTTTAAATATTTAGTGGCAATATAGTTTGGGTTCTATGACTTGAATCAAGTGGATAAGTCGTCTCTTTAAGTGAAATAGTTTAATTGAAATTTACTTTCAGTTCTAGAATTTTTCGAATTCAAAACAAACGCGATTTGTTTAAGATTTACCGATTATCATCATTGAAGGTACTACTTCTGTTCTGCGAGTCTTTAAAAAGAAGTTATGTTCCATTGCAGGCACCATCAGCTTAGATAGGTTTTATTTGGTTCTACAGAAGTTCCGTTGTAATCTTTTTCACTGCAAATGATTCTCTTGAAACTTAGTCCAATTTAGGATTGAAGTACTCTATTTTTTTTTCCCTAAATTAAGGAGTTGAATAATGGGAGGTTATCTTTTAGATAAAATTTGAAATGAGCTTGCAGCTAATTACACGTAACATATTATTCCAGGCTGTTATAAGATTAGGCATGTGATTCTTCGTTAAAGAACAGTTGAAAGTAACGTCAAAGTTTTATTAAATATTTATGTCCCTGATATTTAACTTTAAAATCTCGCAGGGCGTGTTAATATAAATAGAAAATAGCTTTGTTGAGCGATGATATTATTGATAGAAATATATCTGTTAATGAATTTAAAAAATTTTGATTAGGAAAGGCTGCTAAATTTGTTTTTAAGGGAATTGTTCTATATATTTAACGTTATTCAGTCTTAATTGTCACAAAACTTGGAAAAAATGGTGCAATGAGTGAGAATTCGTGAGATTAGTTTATTTCTTGGAGTTTCTGATGATTTCGGTCATGGAGAGATTTATAGCTTGGCAATAACCGAATTTTAGTTATTCAAACAGAATTAGGTTTATTTATGAGAGTTATCTTGCCTTCAGGAACTTAATTGCTTTGCAAAATTTCCATACGTTGTTAAAGAAATCAAAGATGTTTAAAAGCCATTTTTGAAACTATCCATTATTTGCCTCCATTGTCAGTGGGTCTTCCTCCATACATTCCTCAGTGGTCTTATTTTGATATATGTTAGTCTAGAAAGTGGAACTTTAGATCTTCCAACTGCTGTTTGAAATACTTCGGGTCAAGGGCTCGAGTTTCTATCAAGTTTCTAGGAACACCGTTTCCTCCTTCAGCTCTTAGCACTGTTTCCAAGGTTTCGCAATTTGTCCTCGTACTGTTAATTTCAGTTTAAGCTTGTCTCGCTCTTAAGTTTTTGCGATCACTTTACGGACATTTCATTTGTAACGCAAGAAGAAGTTGGTTGTCCGTTTGTAGTGCATACATTTACCGCTGTTACGGAGTTCCTCATTTATAACGTCCAAAAGTTTCGGCATCTGAAGTAATGGACTCTGTAACAGCTCTTTAAGAGGAGACTCGCAAAGACCGTTTGTAATGACCTCTTGGAAACTGCTGTACACCTTTTAAAACCAAATCATTCGTAAAAAAACTAATGTAAATTTGAAAGAGGAAACATTTGGAAATTTGATGGCGATTCATGGTAAAAGCATCTTTGATACTGTCAACATATATCGTTTTTTCAGCAGCAGCAGCTAATTTAGCACTTTAAAAAGCCAAGAATTTGTAGCAGTATTTCTTATAACGTTTATAGATAAAGTTGTTCTTTTAGTAAGGCATAACTTTTTAAATATATCTAAGGCTTTAAGATGATTATATTTATGCAAAAAGGTTTTAAACAGAATGACAATTATTTAACTAGTAAAAAAAATTATTTGCTTAATAAATTTATTTGAAATTTTGTTTGATTTCCTTGCAAACATTTAAAAATTTTAGAAGCAAGATTTGGTGTCGGTTGAACGGACTGAAATAATTTTTTCTCAAACTTTTTGTTGTGTACCCTTTGGATATTGGTTTTCGCACCCCCCCCCCTCGTATTTTACCAACCCTAGTTCCTGTTTCATCTTGTCAATAAATTTGTGCCCCAGAAAAGGTTTGTTTTGGAGTGTTATGTAAATATTGTTAATCTCGAGTTTTATTTCTTATACAAAAAGATGAGGGTAATAACACTGATTTGATTCAAATTCACTTTGGAAACTGCAACACCAGACAAATTTTCCCGCAGGACTTTTCATTGCAATGAAACCCATGAGCGAAAACCGAGGAATTTCTGACAAACCATCATTATTAAGATATTCTGACTGAACTTTAAACGGAGTTTGCACTCATGATAACGGCCTAAAGTTTGTTGCAGTTGAACTGTAGCATTGGTTCCAGTAGTCGGAACACACTTGTCCGTAAGGTAAGTACGACCCAGCTTATCCCGATGGTATCTGAATGCGTCATAAGGCAATTCTAAACTTAGATATGACAGCAAAGTCGAGTCGGGAATAATGTGACGTCAGTCTCCCCACATCTGACGTTCGATATTAACTCAGATACTTTATATAAAAACGATAGACTAGTAAGTCTCTCTCTCTCACTCCCCCCCCAAATGCGAGGGGACTAATACAACCACTTTTCGTGGAAAGCTTTTTTTCCACACAAGGATGCTATCGTCAGTAGCGTTCCCTATAATAGGACAATGTAACCCAGCTGGGATTTAGTTTCTCCCGAGTCAGATACTTATTGGCCTCATTATGAGGTCATTGCCTCCTGGAGTTTGCACCTCTAAAATTTCAAAACTAATTTGCGCCTAACCCAACATAACTCGCGTTGTACAGGATGGGTCCAAAGTTGCGCACCATAGGAGTTTTCGGTGTTGACTATTATTTTTTTAGATAGGGGATGGCTGCGAAATTAACAATAGGAAGAGGGTGAGCTTGGTTTTAATGTATGGAATACCAGGTATTAGAAATTGATGAATCGCTGCAGAATCTAAATTCTATAGCGCCACCCTGTATATCGTGTAATTTATTTTTTCCCATTTTTGTTCTGACCCAGTGACTTCCCGACTGTTACCACCGCCTTCCTCCTATAATTCTTGATATTACCAAAGGACAGGTATCATTCTTTTGCCAAGTACATACTGAAGTAAAGGTGAAATGCAACCTACTTCAATCTTCTCGGACAAAGCTAGTCATCCAAGTTGTTTACTTACCCTCGTACATACTAGAAGTAGAAAGGATCAAATATGAATACCAGTGACATCGACATAGGAATTGGCAGTATAATTTCAAAATTGCTGATTATACTAAACTTCAGGACGAACAAAATCAGTGGCAGAACGTTTGCAGATTCAAGAAGATATTAATAAGTTACGCGAATGGGCAGAAATTTGGCAAATGAACTTTAATAGAGATAAATGTAAAACGTTGTATAAATATATCGGTAGAAACCGTGTTGAAGAATAATATGCATGACAAGAAACGATTGATTGTTAGGAAAGAGAGAGAGAATTAAGCCGACAAACTTAAACCGAGTAAGCATGTATGAAGAGATTAGAAAAGCTAAAATGAATCTAGTTTATTGGTAGGTATTCAAATTTAATGCTGAAAAACGCTGCTATAATTATATAATTCCTTGGTATGCCCCACCTGGAATACTGCGTTCAGTTCTGGTCTCCATATTTGCGACAAGCTAAAGAATGGCGAGTGCAACGATGGGCTTCCAAGATGATTCTCAGGCTTAGAAACGAGACTTATAATGCCCGTTCAGAAATATTAAATTAATTCTCGCTTATTAAAAAGGTGGGTTCAAGATTTAATCAGTGTTTAAAATGATTAAAGGTTTTGATAACGTTGACACCGAAAATATTTCGCCTTCAAAAATGCAGATAGAACTCGTGGTAATGGTCTGAAATTTGTGGGTAAATATTTTAATTCTAATGAAGTTAAGCCTTTTTTTCCTCCAACTATATCGTTAATTTATGGAATAGATCGCCAGCCAGCGTAATTCAAAGTAATTCAGTAGTCCTTTAAAAAGAGTAGTTGCTTATCTTGCTTTAAACCCGATTTAGAAGCATTTTAAATGCAAAAAACTTCTTTTTTCTACGTGAAGGTCAAAATATGAAAAAAAAACCCACTCTAATAGACAGAGTTTATTTCCACAACAGTTTCGATGCTCACTGGCATCCTACTCTGGTGGATACAGAGAAACGAAGGATGCCATGGGCATCGAAACTGTTGTGGAAATAAACTCTATTAGAGTGGGTTTTTATTTTCATATTTAGAAGCATTTGTTAGCGCATAAAAGTATTGTAGAATTTTCACTCGGATTCTCTCCTTTGCTTTAAAATTTTTACTCGTTTTTAAATTTCCTTCATTTCTTTGAACCTTTTTAAACAGTCTCGTAGGAATCAGTTGGTCTATTTCCATTTCTGTTTCTGGTGTCATTTATATTTGTATTTTTGTTTAGGAAAGTTTGTAATTGTTAATTTATTTATTTGTTGGGTTCAAAATCCCAGCTGAGCCGTGAACGGCCAAATTCTAAAGGGCCAGTGCTACCTACAGCCCAAGTTAAGCTAAAATTAAAATTTACGGATTTGAGATCCTATTAGGTCCTACCTCAGGGTTGCTGACTCGATGCGGGCCTACCTTAGACCTTTGTTACATGAATTTAATAAAAAAAAAGGTACTATTTATGGTCTTCTTTCTCAACCTTGCAACAACAACGCAACCTGGACTATTGCACGATGCAACAATCTTGTATCTAAACAACCAAACTGAATTGCAAGAGAGCTCTCTAACAGACCACACCCTGTACGTACGACATCCCACAAACGAGTAGAAAGAACGCGCAGCGCCCCAAACAAAAACATGATGCCACAAGAGCTCAAAAATGCTAGCTCTAAATTAAGTTAATTTTTCACTAACCTTACAATTATGAGATGGATATATATATACACCTTAACTTAATATATACAAGCAATGCTGCATCAATCAGCTTAGTCATCATATCGCCTTGGGACAACAATGGTTCTTCCTCTTCTAGATTTTCTAACAGTAATCAAGAAGAAGCTGATTTCAGAAGTAGTATTTATCAATGGAGTCTATTTTTTCTTTTTAGACTTTGTTCTGTGTGCTTCATAGTCTTTGACCTTTTGCGCTCAATTTTGGAGAGCCAACCGTAGCCCGTGTTTCAACTGTAATTAGAAGAGATATTGGTATTTATGAAAGGTTTTCTCCGTTATAAGCACTGTCACGCCCCTAAACGAATTAATTCCTAATAAACTCCGAAGATGTTTACATATGTTGAAACAAAACAAAAACACTGTTGGGGAAACGAGATTTTTTATACTTAATAATAATAATTCCTAAATGAATTTCTCTTAACTAAACAAAATTTATTAAGCAAATTAAAATTAAAAATTAACTATTTCAGAGACGCATTAAAATTTGTAATATGAGAAACAATAAGATTAAGAGTCGTAACATTTCATAACAAATGTCGAAAGTGTTCAGAACCGCCATGTTCCCTTTTTAATAATTAGCTTTTTTATTTGCATTTCTTTGGCCCCGCATTATAATTATTTCAAACATAGTTCCCACAACTATCTTAATTATCTTAACTGGTCTCAATTCCCCATAATTTATCCTCTTTTTGTTTCATTAGACTTCATTTATTTTTTACAAAAATTAAAACTTTATGCAGTAGTTATACCATGTAAGATGGTCAAAATATACGTCAGCTATTTCTTCAAATTTTCACCATTTGTTGATTGGGTACTTTCCTGTTAACCCAGACCCCAGACTTTTTTCCAGTTGCCAGACTTCAGTTTTGACAGAATATTTTCGTTAAAACTAACGAAAATATCACGACTTAACGTCTTAACCTAACCCTACCAACTAATTAGGTTAATTGAATGCCCGGTTAGGTAAACTGTACGCCCTTGACAATTGGTTAGGTTAAGTCGTGATATATTCGTTAGTTTTAACGAAAATATTGTTTGTGAAAATTGAAGTTTGGCAACTGGCAAAAAGTCTGGGGTCTGGGATAAGAAGAAAGTACCGTTGATTGTTATTAGTATCAGTAAATATTAAGTTTCGCGGACACTAGATTTTTGACAGTCGAAATTTGTTACAAAGATCCTGAGTGATCGAGATTGGTCACGTGGGAAATAACTAACCAATCTAAAACGTCCATCTAATATAGTGTAATCTGGTCTCCTAAAAACTTATTATTATTTTGATTATTATTATTATTATATTTTGAACTTCATGGTGTGTGGACGTACTTTTGGTTCGCTCCCATCCCAAATGTTTTAAACTTAATTAATCTATGTCCATTACCTGTCGGTGTCGTTTAAATTGTAATGTTTGCAATTACTTAATCCTATTATTCATAGTTTTAAAGTTATAGCTTTAATATAATAACATTCTTTGTAAAGTGTTTCAAATTTCATTTAAAATGGCGGAGGAAGACTGTGTTTAAAATAATGCCTGTGATATAAATTTTGCTTTCTTGCGATAACAGGTTGAGGAGAGTCAGTCAGAGACTAAGCTTAAATTAATGACTAAGCAATGCAGAAATTTCTAACTAGACCTTTTATTATTAAACTTAAATCGTGGATGATCTGGAAGACCTCCAAAGTTAGGTAGCTCAGGTAAGTAAATCTGTATACAGTTTTCGGAGCTATTGAAGAATAGGGACCCCAGCTTTCTTTAGTTAGCTTTATAAGGCTAACTAACGAAAATATCATGACCTAAAATCGTCAAGGGCGTACAGTAACCTAACGATTGTTAGGTTAGGTCGTGATATTTTCGTTAGTTAGCCTTATAAGCCTAACTAAAGAAGGCTGGGGTCCTATTCTTCAATAGCTCCCAGTTTTCGCACATCTGGTTGCAAACATTTTTATGATTTTACAAAAAAAAAAAAATTACATTTTTACAAAAAATAGGCTTGCCTCTGTTGAGCGTAATATGGACTGTCAAAATGAGGAAAAATTAATGAACTTATGAGGAGATGCATAACCAAACTAAAGGGTTAAGACTAAGTCTCGGGGACACCAAATTTGGATTCCTGATTAGCAGGAAGTTGTGACGTAGGAATAACTAACCAATCAGAACGACAACACTAATAAAGTGTAAACTAATCAAGTCTCGAAGTATGAAATGGGCGGATTACCGAAATCTCTTGTCCCCAAAACTTAATATTAACCAAATAAAGTTATCCACGATCTTCAAATGCGAGTCGATGACCTTGACCACTCCCAAAGGTTTAATAAGTTAATCTCGTGTAGCCCAAAATAAACTAGTATTTATCGGATAATACTGATGATGTTCCAAAGATTGAAAGTGTTCTCTCCTTAAATGATAATTCATTTACAAAAATTGAATCATTTGAAGTGAAAATTCTCTTGAATGAATATCAATAAAGAGAAACTTTTGACGCCGCAACAATCCAAGTTCTCTTGCGTACTTCGTCAGCTGGAAAAGCCTCCTCCAAATTCAGATTTTGTATCCTTGGTTAGGAAAGAAACTCTCTCTGTTAAAAGGGCTACGTCGTGGCCAGTGTCGTAACACCGCTTACCGTTAAGCGACATTGGGTCTGGGAGTTGTTGGATGGGAGACCGTCTTCTACGTCAAGACTATGTAAACTCGTGGTTGGAATCTCCCGTAGAACCGAAGGTCCCCTCAATCATATGACCTTATATGTTGCGAAGGAGGTTAAACAACCCCATCATTACATAACCTAATAGCTTATATTCTTATGATAACTTTATAATCTACAGGGTGTCCCATAAGTCCGGTCTCGTACGAAAATTTACCTTAAAATTAAATTTGCAAAAGTAATACATTAAAACTAAAACAAATATTCAAATTGATCTCTTGTTTTGGGTTCTTTTTTTTTGTCGCAGGTAGAATAACACCCAATGGCTAATATGGAAGCTAGTTACACTCTTGATGAAAAGTTACACGTGATCAAAAGTGTTTTTCAATTGTAACGATCTTTTGTGTGTAATTATCTTTGTTAAAGAGACTTTTTCTAGTTATTTTGTACTTGTGTAATTTGATTGGGATCACCTGAAGATCAGGGCCCCCAGACTTCTTTAGTTAGCTTTATAAGGCTAACTAACGAAAATATCACGACCTAACCTAACCAATCGTCAAGGGCGTACAGTTGACCTAACGATTGGTTAGGTTAGGCCGTGATATTTTAAGGCTAACTAGAGAAGGCTTGTGGCCGTGATCTTCAGGTGATCCTTTGATTGTTTTACTTTCCTTTGTATCTTTAGGATTATTGGGGACTGATGGAGTGGGTTCCTTCCCCCCCTTTATTCTTTTAAATACTATTATGAATGATTTACGTTCGATAGATCTTACTGATAGAAGTTTCTTATTTTCAAATCATCATCATTATTGTTATCAGTGATTTCACTCCCTTTTTGTAATTAATGAACCGAATCGTATCGATTTTGACAAGTTTTACGTACTGTGTTGACGTATCCTATATTTTTTATCTTTTAGTTTATACAATTTATTGATGTAATCGGTTAGTTATTTATTTTAATCGTAAGATGTATATATTTATTGATGTTTATGCTTAAGGAATAAATTATATTCAACTTCTAACGTCAAAAGGACCAAATAAGTTTAAAAGCCTCTCGAGACAGCTTAGGTTTTAAGCAGAACATTCCACGCTCTCAGTTGGAAATAGGTTTTGGGTCATATTTACACAAACCATTTTATAATGAGGATAGTTTCTGTGTATACCTTTTATTCACTGTTTGCTGCTGTAGTTCATTGTTCACTTTGTTCATGTTGTTCGTTGTTTAAATGTTGGTAATAAATAATGATTACGTAAAAGATAAACAGTGATAAATATAAAGTCATTCCAGATGGTGAATTAATGAGTAGGTTTGGTTATTTATAAGAAATTAGGGTGCTTTTTTAATAGATAAATGATGATGATCATCCGCCTTCCTTTTTAATTATGGTAAGTATGAGCTTATTAATATACAGGGTGTCCCATAAGTCCGGTCTTAAGGGAAAATTTAATTTAAATTAAATTTAGCAAAGTTATAGAACTAAAACCAATCTTCATATAGATGAGAGGCCTTTTCCTCAGGAATATAACTCTCTCCCATATTAGCTATTGAGTGTTATTCTACCTGCAACAACAGAGAGGTCTCAAAACAAGATATCAATTTGAACATTTGTTTGTTTTAATGTATTACTTTTGTAAATTTAATTTAAAATAAGTTTTCCTATGAAACCGGACTTACGGACACCTGTCTAATGTCACACTCAATAGATGCCTTAATTAAGGAAGCTTAAACTGCCGAAGTGAAGTGCTTTAAGGACCACGTAGATCTAGAAAACTCCATGGAGCTTTTTTTTAATAATTAGGCCAATATAATTGATTAAGTCAAAGGGATTTTATATTGCTCCTAAACTTCAATGTTGAGAGATTGATGAACTCCAGTTGATTTTAATCAACATTCGTTGATGTTTGGTATAGAAAAATGTTTTTTGATGAAAGTTTAATGCTTTTACGATAAAGTTTGGTTTATTTCATTTAAGTTCTGAGTTTGTTTCATTATCTGTTTGAGAAATGTTATTTTGAAAGTGATTTGTAGTTAACATTCGTGCTTTATCCATACTTGCTTTGTATTTAAATTATTAAAGTGGTGGTTTTAAGTAGTATGTGTGCGACTGCTAAAATTAATGCAATTTTGTACTGTGTGAAGAGGCGACTCGAAGCCACAGGTCCTCTTCCCAGTCGCTCATTATCAGGTGGGATGTTATTTGTGGTCACAGGCATTTGATTTAACCCTTTAAGTCCGGAATTTTTTGTAGTTAAGTTATAAATGCGTGTATTTGAAACGTTAGCAATTTGTACCTTTCGTCCTTAAAGGGTTAATTTGGGTTACGTAAAAACCCATTTAGTTTTAGGCTACAGTTTCTCCTTCGCAGTCGTTCATTTATTAGGGGGATTTGAATAGTGGTCACGAACATTGATTTAACTTAGATTTTTAGCTTCTTAGCTGAATTACAACCTATTTAATATACTTCAAGGTTGACGATGAATTAAGTGCTGGCTTTAAATATTTAGTGGCAATATAGTTTGGGTTCTATGACTTGAATCAAGTGGACAAGTCGTCTCTTTAAGTGAAATAGTTTAATTGAAATTTACTTTCAGTTCTAGAATTTTTCGAATTCAAAACAAACGCGATTTGTTTAAGATTTACCGATTATCATCATTGAAGGTACTACTTCTGTTCTGCGAGTCTTTAAAAAGAAGTTATGTTCCATTCCATTGCAGGCACCATCAGCTTAGATAGGTTTTATTTGGTTCTACAGAAGTTCCGTTGTAATCTTTTTCACTGCAAATGATTCTCTTGAAACTTAGTCCAATTTAGGATTGAAGTACTGTATTTTTTTTTCCCTAAATTAAGGAGTTGAATAATGGGAGGTTATCTTTTAGATAAAATTTGAAATGAGCTTGCAGCTAATTACACGTAACATATTATTCCAGGCTGTTATAAGATTAGGCATGTGATTCTTCGTTAAAGAACAGTTGAAAGTAACGTCAAAGTTTTATTAAATATTTATGTCCCTGATATTTAACTTTAAAATCTCGCAGGGCGTGTTAATATAAATAGAAAATAGCTTTGTTGAGCGATGATATTATTGATAGAAATATATGTTAATGAATTTAAAAAATTTTGATTAGGAAAGGCTGCTAAATTTGTTTTTAAGGGAATTGTTCTATATATTTAACGTTATATTCAGTCTTAATTGTCTCAAAACTTGTAAAAAATGGTGCAATGAGTGAGAATTCGTGAGATTAGTTTATTTCTTGGAGTTTCTGATGATTTCGGTCATGGAGAGATTTATAGCTTGGCAATAACCGAATTTTAGTTATTCAAACAGAATTAGGTTTATTTATGAGAGTTATCTTGCCTTCAGGAACTTAATTGCTTTGCAAAATTTCCATACGTTGTTAAAGAAATCAAAGATGTTTAAAAGCCATTTTTGAAACTATCCATTATTTGCCTCCATTGTCAGTGGGTCTTCCTCCATACATTCCTCAGTGGTCTTATTTTGATATATGTTAGTCTAGAAAGTGGAACTTTAGATCTTCCAACTGCTGTTTGAAATACTTCGGGTCAAGGGCTCGAGTTTCTATCAAGTTTCTAGGAACACCGGTTCCTCCTTCAGCTCTTAGCACTGTTTCCAAGGTTTCGCAATTTGTCCTCGTACTGTTAACTTCAGTTTAAGCTTGTCTCGCTCTTAAGTTTTTGCGATCACTTTACGGACATTTCATTTGTAACGCAAGAAGAAGTTGGTTGTCCGTTTGTAGTGCATACATTTACCGCTGTTACGGAGTTCCTCATTTATAACGTCCAAAAGTTTCGGCATCTGAAGTAATGGACTCTGTAACAGCTCTTTAAGAGGAGACTCGCAAAGACCGTTTGTAATGACCTCTTTGGAAACTGCTGTACACCTTTTAAAACCAAATCATTCGTAAAAAAACTAATGTAAATTTGAAAGAGGAAACATTTGGAAATTTGATGGCGATTCATGGTAAAAGCATCTTTGATACTGTCAACATATATCGTTTTTTCAGGCAGCAGCAGCTAATTTAGCACTTTAAAAAGCCAAGAATTTTGTAGCAGTATTTCTTATAACGTTTATAGATAAAAGTTGTTCTTTTAGTAAGGCATAACTTTTTAAATATATCTAAGGCTTTAAGATGATTATATTTATGCAAAAAGGTTTTAAACAGAATGACAATTATTTAACTAGTAAAAAAAATTATTTGCTTAATAAATTTATTTGAAATTTTGTTTGATTTCCTTGGAAACGTTTAAAAATTTTAGAAGCAAGATTTGGTGTCGGTTGAACGGACTGAAATAATTTTTTCTCAAACTTTTTGTTGTGTACCCTTTGGATATTGGTTTTCGCACCCCACCCCCCCTCGTATTTTACCAACCCTAGTTCCTGTTTCATCTTGTCAATAAATTTGTGCCCCAGAAAAGGTTTGTTTTGGAGTGTTATGTAATATTGTTAATCTCGAGGTTTTATTTCTTATACAAAAAGATGAGGGTAATAACACTGATTTGATTCAAATTCACTTTGGAAACTGCAACACCAGACAAATTTTCCCGCAGGACTTTTCATTGCAATGAAACCCATGAGCGAAAACCGAGGAATTTCTGACAAACCATCATTATTAAGATATTCTGACTGAACTTTAAACGGAGTTTGCACTCATGATAACGGCCTAAAGTTTGTTGCAGTTGAACTGTAGCATTGGTTCCAGTAGTCGGAACACACTTGTCCGTAAGGTAAGTACGACCCAGCTTATCCCGATGGTATCTGAATGCGTCATAAGGCAATTCTAAACTTAGATATGACAGCAAAGTCGAGTCGGGAATAATGTGACGTCAGTCTCCCCCACATCTGACGTTCGATATTAACTCAAAGATACTTTAATATAAAAACGATAGATTAGTAAGTCTCTCTCTCTCACTCACCCCCCCAAATGCGAGGGGACTAATACAACCACTTTTCGTGGAAAGCTTTTTTTTCCACACAAGGATGCTATCGTCAGTAGCGTTCCCTATAATAGGACAATGTAACCCAGCTGGGATTTAGTTTCTCCCGAGTCAGATACTTATTGGCCTCATTATGAGGTCATTGCCTCCTGGAGTTTGCACCTCTAAAATTTCAAAACTAATTTGCGCCTAACCCAACATAACTCGCGTTGTATAGGATGGGTCCAAAGTTGCGCACCATAGGAGTTTTCGGTGTTGACTATTATTTTTTTAGATAGGGGATGGCTGCGAAATTAACAATAGGAAAGAGGGTGAGCTTGGTTTTAATGTATGGAATACCAGGTATTAGAAATTGATGAATCGCTGCAGAATCTAAATTCTATAGCGCCACCCTGTATATCGTGTAATTTATTTTTTCCCATTTTTGTTCTGACCCAGTGACTTTGCCCGACTGTTACCACCGCCTTCCTCCTATAATTCTTGATATTACCAAAGGACAGGTATCATTCTTTTGCCCAAGTACATACTGAAGTAAAGATGAAAATGCAACCTACTTCAATCTTCTCGGACAAAGCTAGTCATCCAAGTTGTTTACTTACCCTCCGTACATACTAGAAGTAGAAAGGATCAAAATATGAAATACCAGTGACATCGACATAGGAATTGGCAGTATAATTTCAAAATTGCTGATTATACTGAACTTCAGGGACGAACAAAATCAGTGGCAGAACGTTTGCAGATTCAAGAAGATATTAATAAGTTACGCGAATGGGCAGAAATTTGGCAAATGAACTTTAATAGAGATAAATGTAAAACGTTGTATAAATATATCGGTAGAAACCGTGTTGAAGAATAATATGCATGACAAGAAACGATTGATTGTTAGGAAAGAGAGAGAGAATTAAGCCGACAAACTTAAACCGAGTAAGCAATGTATGGAAGAGATTAGAAAAGCTAAAATGAATCTAGTTTTATTGGTAGGTTATTCAAATTTAAGTGCTGAAAAACGCTGCTATAATTATATAATTCCTTGGTATGCCCCACCTGGAATACTGCGTTCAGTTCTGGTCTCCATATTTGCGACAAGCTAAAGAATGGCGAGAATGCAACGATGGGCTTCCAAGATGATTCTCAGGCTTAGAAACGAGACTTATACTGTAATGCCCGTTCAGAAATATTAAATTAATTCTCGCTTATTAAAAAGGTGGGTTCAAGATTTAACCAGTGTTTAAAATGATTAAAGGTTTTGATAACGTTGACACCGAAAAATATTTCGCCTTCAAAAATGCAGATAGAACTCGTGGTAATGGTCTGAAATTTGTGGGTAAATATTTTAATTCTAATGAAGTTAAGCCTTTTTTTCCTCCAACTATATCGTTAATTTATGGAATAGATCGCCAGCCAGCGTAATTCAAAGTAATTCAGTAGTCCTTTAAAAAGAGAGTAGTTGCTTATCTTGCTTTAAACCCGATTTAGAAGCATTTTAAATGCAAAAAAACTTCTTTTTTCTACGTGAAGGTCAAAATATGAAAATAAAAACCCACTCTAATAGACAGAGTTTATTTCCACAACAGTTTCGATGCTCACTGGCATCCTACTCTGGTGGATACAGAGAAACGAAGGATGCCAATGGGCATCGAAACTGTTGTGGAAATAAACTCTATTAGAGTGGGTTTTTATTTTCATATTTAGAAGCATTTGTTAGCGCATAAAAGTATTGTAGAATTTTCACTCGGATTCTCTCCTTTGCTTTAAAATTTTTACTCGTTTTTAAATTTCCTTCATTTCTTTGAACCTTTTTAAACAGTCTCGTAGGAATCAGTTGGTCTATTTCCATTTCTGTTTCTGGTGTCATTTATATTTGTATTCTTTTGTTTAGGAAAGTTTGTAATTGTTAATTTATTTATTTGTTGGGTTCAAAATCCCAGCTGAGCCGTGAACGGCCAAATTCTAAAGGGCCAGTGCTACCTACAGCCCAAGTTAAGCTAAAATTAAAACTTACGGATTTGAGATCCTATTAGGTCCTACCTCAGGGTTGCTGACTCGATGCGGGCCTACCTTAGACCTTTGTTACATGAATTTAATATAACAAAAGGGGTACTATTTATGGTCTTCTTTCTCAACCTTGCAACAACAACGCAACCTGGACTATTGCACGATGCAACAATCTTGTATCTAAACAACCAAACTGAATTGCAAGAGAGCTCTCTAACAGACCACACCCTGTACGTACGACATCCCACAAACGAGTAGAAAGAACGCGCAGCGCCCCAAAATGATGCCACAAGAGCTTAAAAATGCTAGCTCTAAATGAAGTTAATTTTTCACTAACCTTACAATTATGAGGTGGATATATATATACACCTTAACTTAATATATACAAGCAATGCTGCATCAATCAGCTTAGTCATCATATCGCTTTGGGACAACAATGGTTCTTCCTCTTCTAGATTTTCTAACAGTAATCAAGAAGAAGCTGATTTCAGAAGTAGTATTTATCAATGGAGTCTATTTTTTTTCTTTTTAGACTTTGTTCTGTGTGCTTCATAGTCTTTGACCTTTTGGCGCTCAATTTTGGAGAGCCAACCGTAGCCCGTGTTTCAACTGTAATTAGGAAGAGATGTTTGGTATTTATAAAGGTTTTCTCCGTTATAAGCACTGTCACGCCCCTAAACGAATTAATTCCTAATAAACTCCGAAGATGTTTACATATGTTGAAACAAAACAAAAACACTGTTGGGGAAACGAGATTTTTTATACTTAATAATAATAATTCCTAAATGAATTTCTCTTAACTAAACAAAATTTATTAAGCAAATTAAAATTAAAAATTAACTATTTCAGAGACGCATTAAAATTTGTAATATGAGAAACAATAAGATTAAGAGTCGTAACATTTCATAACAAATGTCGAAAGTGTTCAGAACCGCCATGTTCCCTTTTTAATAATTAGCTTTTTTATTTGCATTTCTTTGGCCCCGCATTAATTATTTCAAACATAGTTCCCACAACTATCGTAATTATCTTAACTGGTCTCAATTCCCCATAATTTATCCTCTTTTTGTTTCATTAGACTTCATTTATTTTTTACAAAAATTAAAACTCTTTATGCAGTAGTTATACCATGTAAGATGGTCAAAATATACGTCAGCTATTTCTCAAATTTTCACCATTTGTTGATTGGGTACTTTCCTGTTAACCCAGACCCCAGACTTTTTTCCAGTTGCCAGACTTCAGTTTTGACAGAAATATTTTCGTTAAAACTAACGAAAATATCACGACTTAACGTCTTAACCTAACCCTACCAACTAATTAGGTTAATTGAATGCCCGGTTAGGTAAACTGTACGCCCTTGAAATTGGTTAGGTTAAGTCGTGATATATTCGTTAGTTTTAACGAAAATATTGTTTGTGAAAATTGAAGTTTGGCAACTGGCAAAAAGTCTGGGGTCTGGGATAAGAAGAAAGTACCGTTGATTGTTATTTAGTATCAGTAAAATATTAAGTTTCGCGGACACTAGATTTTTGACAGTCGAAATTTGTTACAAAGATCCTGAGTGATCGAGATTGGTCACGTGGGAAATAGCTAAACCAATCTAAAACGTCCATCTAATATAGTGTAATCTGGTCTCCTAAAAACTTATTATTATTTTGATTATATTATTATTATTGAACTTCATGAGTGTGTGGACGTACTTTTTGGTTCGCTCCCATCCCAAATGTTTTAAACTTAATTAATCTCTGTCCATTACCTGTCGGTGTCGTTTAAATTGTAATGTTTGCAATTACTTAATCCTATTATTCATAGTTTTAAAGTTAGCTTTAATATAAAACATTCTTTGTAAAGTGTTTCAAATTTCATTTAAAATGGCGGAGGAAGACTGTGTTTAAAATAATGCCTGTGATATAAATTTTGCTTTCTTGCGAGAACAGGTTGAGGAGAGTCAGTCAGAGAGTAAGCTTAAATTAATGACGAAGCAATGCAGAAATTTCTAACTAGACCTCGTTTATTATTATTAAACTTAAATCGTGGATGATCTGGAAGACCTCCAAAGTCTGGTAGCTCGGTAGGTAAGTAAATCTGTATACAGTTTGCGGAGCTATTGAAGAATAGGGACCCCAGCCTTCTTAGTTAGCTTTATAAGGCTAATTAACGAAAATCATGACATGACCTAACCAATCGGGGCGTACAGTAGACCTAACGATTGTTAGGTTAGGTCGTGATATTTTCGTTAGTTAGCCTTATAAGCCTAACTAAAGAAGGCTGGGGTCCCTATTCTTCAATAGCTCCCAGTTTTCGCACATCTGGTTGCAAACATTTTTATGATTTTACAAAAAAAAAAAAAAAATTACATTTTTACAAAAAATTAGGCTTGCCTCTGTTGAGCGTAATATGGACTGTCAAAATGAGGAAAAAATTAATGAACTTATGAGAGATGCATAACCAAACTAAAGGGTTAGACTAAGTCTCGGGGACACCAAATTTGGATTCCTGATTAGCAGGAAGTTGGTGACGTTGGAAATAACTAACCAATCAAGAACGACAACACTAACAATAACAAAGTGTAAACTAATCAAGTCTCGAAGTATGAAATGGGCGGATTACCGAAATCTCTTGTCCCAAAACTTAATATTAACCAAATAAAGTTATCCACGATCTTCAAATGCGAGTCGATGACCTTGACCACTCCCAAAGGTTTAATAAGTTAATCTCGTGTAGCCCAAAATAAACTAGTATTTATCGGATAATACTGATGATGTTCCAAAGATTGAAAGCGTTCTCTCCTTTAAATGATAATTCATCTACAAAAATTGAATCATTTGAAGTAAAAATTCTCTTGAATGAATATCAATAAAAGAAACTTTTGACGCCGCAACAATCCAAGTTCTCTTGCGTACTTCGTCAGCTAGAAAAGCTCCTCCAAATTCAGACTTTGTATCCTTGGTTAGGAAAGAAATCTCTCTGTTAAAAGGGCTACGTCGTGGCCAGTCGTAACACCGCTTACCGTTAAGCGACATTGGGTCTGGGAGTTGTTGGATGGGAGACCGTCTTCTACGTCAAGACTATGTAAACTCGTGGTTGGAATCTCCCGTAGAACCGAAGGTCCCCTCAATCATATGACCTTATATGTTGCGAAGGAGGTTAAACAACCCCATCATTACATAACCTAATAGCTTATATTCTTATGATAACTTTATAATCTACAGGGTGTCCCATAAGTCCGGTCTCGTACGAAAATTTACCTTAAAATTAAATTTGCAAAAGTAATACATTAAAACTAAAACAAATATTCAAATTGATCTCTTGTTTTGGGTTCTTTTTTTTGTGTCGCAGGTAGAATAACACCCAATGGCTAATATGGAAGCTAGTTACACTCTTGATGAAAAGTTACACGTGATCAAAAGTGTTTTTCAATTGTAACGATCTTTTGTGTGTAATTATCTTTGTTAAAGAGACTTTTTCTAGTTATTTTGTACTTGTGTAATTTGATTGGGATCACCTGAAGATCAGGGCCCCCAGCCTTCTTTAGTTAGCTTTATAAGGCTAACTAACGAAAATATCACGACCTAACCTAACCAATCGTCAAGGGCGTACAGTTGACCTAACGATTGGTTAGGTTAGGCCGTGATATTTTAAGGCTAACTAGAGAAGGCTTGTGGCCGTGATCTTCAGGTGATCCTTTGATTGTTTTACTTCCTTTGTATCTTTAGGATTATTGGGGACTGATGGAGTGGGTTCCTCCCCCCCTTTATTCTTTTAAATACTATTATGAATGATTTACGTTCGATAGATCTTACTGATAGAAGTTTCTTATTTTCAAATCATCATCATTATTGTTATCAGTGATTTCACTCCCTTTTTGTAATTAATGAACCGAATCGTATCGATTTTGACAAGTTTTACGTACTGTGTTGACGTATCCTATATTTTTATCTTTTAGTTTATACAATTTATTGATGTAATCGGTTAGTTATTTATTTTAATCGTAAGATGTATATATTTATTGATGTTTATGCTTAAGGAATAAATTATATTCAACTTCTAACGTCAAAAGGACCAAATAAGTTTAAAAGCCTCTCGAGACAGCTTAGGTTTTAAGCAGAACATTCCACGCTCTCAGTTGGAAATAGGTTTTGGGTCATATTTACACAAACCATTTTATAATGAGGATAGTTTCTGTGTATACCTTTTATTCACTGTTTGCTGCTGTAGTTCATTGTTCACTTTGTTCATGTTGTTCGTTGTTTAAATGTTGGTAATAAATAATGATTACGTAAAAGATAAACAGTGATAAATATAAAGTCATTCCAGATGGTGAATTAATGAGTAGGTTTGGTTATTTATAAGAAATTAGGGTGCTTTTTTAATAGATAAAATGATGATGATCCGCCTTCCTTTTTAATTATGGTAAGTATGAGCTTATTAATATACAGGGTGTCCCATAAGTCCGGTCTTAAGGGAAAATTTAATTTAAATTAAATTTAGCAAAGTTATAGAACTAAAACCAATCTTCATATAGATGAGAGGCCTTTTCCTCAGGAATATAACTCTCTCCCATATTAGCTATTGAGTGTTATTCTACCTGCAACAACAGAGAGGTCTCAAAACAAGATATCAATTTGAACATTTGTTTGTTTTAATGTATTACTTTTGTAAATTTAATTTAAAATAAGTTTTCCTATGAAACCGGACTTACGGGACACCCTGTCTAATGTCACACTCAATAGATGCCTTAATTAAGGAAGCTTAAACTGCCGAAGTGAAGTGCTTTAAGGACCACGTAGATCTAGAAAACTCCATGGAGCTTTTTTTAATAATTAGGCCAATATAATTGATTAAGTCAAAGGGATTTTATATTGCTCCTAAACTTCAATGTTGAGAGATTGATGAACTCCAGTTGATTTTAATCAACATTCGTTGATGTTTGGTATAGAAAAATGTTTTTTGATGAAAGTTTAATGCTTTTACGATAAAGTTTGGTTTATTTCATTTAAGTTCTGAGTTTGTTTCATTATCTGTTTGAGAAATGTTATTTTGAAAGTGATTTGTAGTTAACATTCGTGCTTTATCCATACTTGCTTTGTATTTAAATTATTAAAGTGGTGGTTTTAAGTAGTATGTGTGCGACTGCTAAAATTAATGCAATTTTGTACTGTGTGAAGAGGCGACTCGAAGCCACAGGTCCTCTTCCCAGTCGCTCATTATCAGGTGGGATGTTATTTGTGGTCACAGGCATTTGATTTAACCCTTTAAGTCCTGAATTTTTTGTAGAGTTAAGTTATAAATGCGTGTATTTGAAACGTTAGCAATTTGTACCTTTCGTCCTTAAAGGGTTAACTTGGGTTACGTAAAAACCCATTTAGTTTTAGGCTACAGTTTCTCCTTCGCAGTCGTTCATTTATTAGGGGGATTTGAATAGTGGTCACGAACATTGATTTAACTTAGATTTTTAGCTTCTTAGCTGAATTACAACCTATTTAATATACTTCAAGGTTGACGATGAATTAAGTTCTGGCTTTAAATATTTAGTGGCAATATAGTTTGGGTTCTATGACTTGAATCAAGTGGACAAGTCGTCTCTTTAAGTGAAATAGTTTAATTGAAATTTACTTTCAGTTCTAGAATTTTTCGAATTCAAAACAAACGCGATTTGTTTAAGATTTACCGATTATCATCATTGAAGGTACTACTTCTGTTCTGCGAGTCTTTAAAAAGAAGTTATGTTCCATTCCATTGCAGGCACCATCAGCTTAGATAGGTTTTATTTGGTTCTACAGAAGTTCCGTTGTAATCTTTTTCACTGCAAATGATTCTCTTGAAACTTAGTCCAATTTAGGATTGAAGTACTCTATTTTTTTTTCCCTAAATTAAGGAGTTGAATAATGGGAGGTTATCTTTTAGATAAAATTTGAAATGAGCTTGCAGCTAATTACACGTAACATATTATTCCAGGCTGTTATAAGATTAGGCATGTGATTCTTCGTTAAAGAACAGTTGAAAGTAACGTCAAAGTTTTATTAAATATTTATGTCCCTGATATTTAACTTTAAAATCTCGCAGGGCGTGTTAATATAAATAGAAAATAGCTTTGTTGAGCGATGATATTATTGATAGAAATATATGTTAATGAATTTAAAAAATTTTGATTAGGAAAGGCTGCTAAATTTGTTTTTAAGGGAATTGTTCTATATATTTAACGTTATTCAGTCTTAATTGTCACAAAACTTGGAAAAAATGGTGCAATGAGTGAGAATTCGTGAGATTAGTTTATTTCTTGGAGTTTCTGATGATTTCGGTCATGGAGAGATTTATAGCTTGGCAATAACCGAATTTTAGTTATTCAAACAGAATTAGGTTTATTTATGAGAGTTATCTTGCCTTCAGGAACTTAATTGCTTTGCAAAATTTCCATACGTTGTTAAAGAAATCAAAGATGTTTAAAAGCCATTTTTGAAACTATCCATTATTTGCCTCCATTGTCAGTGGGTCTTCCTCCATACATTCCTCAGTGGTCTTATTTTGATATATGTTAGTCTAGAAAGTGGAACTTTAGATCTTCCAACTGCTGTTTGAAATACTTCGGGTCAAGGGCTCGAGTTTCTATCAAGTTTCTAGGAACACCGTTTCCTCCTTCAGCTCTTAGCACTGTTTCCAAGGTTTCGCAATTTGTCCTCGTACTGTTAATTTCAGTTTAAGCTTGTCTCGCTCTTAAGTTTTTGCGATCACTTTACGGACATTTCATTTGTGACGCAAGAAGAAGTTGGTTGTCCGTTTGTAGTGCATACATTTACCGCTGTTACGGAGTTCCTCATTTATAACGTCCAAAAGTTTCGGCATCTGAAGTAATGGACTCTGTAACAGCTCTTTAAGAGGAGACTCGCAAAGACCGTTTGTAATGACCTCTTTGGAAACCAAATCATTCGTAAAAAAACTAATGTAAATTTGAAAGAGGAAACATTTGGAAATTTGATGGCGATTCATGGTAAAAGCATCTTTGATACTGTCAACATATATCGTTTTTTCAGGCAGCAGCAGCTAATTTAGTACTTTAAAAAGCCAAGAATTGTGTAGCAGTATTTCTTATAACGTTTATAGATACAAGTTGTTCTTTTAGTAAGGCATAACTTTTTAAATATATCTAAGGCTTTAAGATGATTATATTTATGCAAAAAGGTTTTAAACAGAATGACAATTATTTAACTAGTAAAAAAAATTATTTGCTTAATAAATTTATTTGAAATTTTGTTTGATTTCCTTGCAAACATTTAAAAATTTTAGAAGCAAGATTTGGTGTCGGTTGAACGGACTGAAATAATTTTTTCTCAAACTTTTTGTTGTGTACCCTTTGGATATTGGTTTTCGCACCCCCCTCGTATTTTACCAACCCTAGTTCCTGTTTCATCTTGTCAATAAATTTGTGCCCCAGAAAAGGTTTGTTTTGGAGTGTTATGTAAATATTGTTAATCTCGAGATTTTATTTCTTATACAAAAAGATGAGGGTAATAACACTGATTTGATTCAAATTCACTTTGGAAACTGCAACACCAGACAAATTTTCCCCGCAGGACTTTTCATTGCAATGAAACCCATGAGCGAAAACCGAGGAATTTCTGACAAACCATCATTATTAAGATATTCTGACTGAACTTTAAACGGAGTTTGCACTCATGATAACGGCCTAAAGTTTGTTGCAGTTGAACTGTAGCATCGGTTCCAGTAGTCGGAACACACTTGTCCGTAAGGTAAGTATGACCCAGCTTATCCCCATGGTTTCTGAATGAGTCATAAGGCAATTCTAAACTTAGACATGACAGCAAAGTCGAGTCGGGAATAATGTGACGTCAGTCTCCCCCACATCTGATGTTCGATATTAACTCAAAGATACTTTAATATAAAAACGATAGACTAGTAAGTCTCTCTCTCTCACCCCCCCCCAAATGCGAGGGGACTAATACAACCACTTTTCGTGGAAAGCTTTTTTTCCACACAAGGATGCTATCGTCAGTAGCGTTCCCTATAATAGGACAATGTAACCCAGCTGGGATTTAGTTTCTCCCGAGTCAGAGACTTATTGGCCTCATTATGAGGTCATTGCCTCCTGGAGTTTGCACCTCTAAAATTTCAAAACTAATTTGCGCCTAACCCAACATAACTCGCGTTGTACAGGATGGGTCCAAAGTTGCGCACCATAGGAGTTTTCGGTGTTGACTATTATTTTTTTAGATAGGGGATGGCTGCGAAATTAACAATAGGAAAGAGGGTGAGCTTGGTTTTAATGTATGGAATACCAGGTATTAGAAATGATGAGTCGCTGCAGAATCTAAATTCTATAGCGCCACCCTGTATATCGTGTAATTTATTTTTTCCCATTTTTGTTCTGACCCAGTGACTTCCCGACTGTTACCGCCGCCTTCCTCCTATAATTCTTGATATTACCAAAGGACAGGTATCATTCTTTTGCCCAAGTACATACTGAAGTAAAGGTGAAATGCAACCCACTTCAATCTTCTCGGACAAAGCTAGTCATCCAAGTTGTTTACTTACCCTCGGTACATACTAGAAGTAGAAAGGATCAAAATATGAAGTACCAGTGACATCGACATAGGAATTGGCAGTATAATTTCAAAATTGCTGATTATACTAAACTTCAGGGACGAACAAAATCAGTGGCAGAACGTTTGCAGATTAAGAGATATTAATAAGTTACGCGAATGGCAGAAATTTGGCAAATGAACTTTAATAGAGATAAATGTAAAACGTTGTATAAATATCGGTAGAAACAGTGTTAAAGAATAATATGCATGACGAGAAACGATTGATTGTTAGGAAAGAGAGAGAATTAAGCCGACAAACTTAAACCGAGTAAGCAATGTATTGAAGAGATTAGAAAAGCTAAAATGGAATCTAGTTTATTGGTAGGTTATTCAAATTTAAATGCTGAAAAACGCTGCTATAATTATATAATTCCTTGGTATGCCCCACCTGGAATACTGCGTTCAGTTCTGGTCTCCATATTTGCGACAAGCTAAAGAATGGCGTGAGTGCAACGATGGGCTTCCAAGATGATTCTCAGGCTTAGAAACGAGACTTATAATGCCCGTTCAGAAATTAAATTATTCTCGCTTATTAAAAAGGGGGTTCAAGATTTAATCAGTGTGTTTAAAATGATTAAAGGTTTTGATAACGTTGACACCGAAAAATATTTCGCCTTCAAAAATGCAGATAGAACTCGTGGTAATGGTCTGAAATTTGTGGGTAAATATTTTAATTCTAATGAAGCTAAGCCTTTTTTTCCTCCAACTATATCGTTAATTTATGGAATAGATCGCCAGCCAGCGTAATTCAAAGTAATTCAGTAGTCCTTTAAAAGAGTAGTTGCTTATCTTGCTTTAAACCCGATTTAGAAGCATTTTAAATGCAAAAAACTTTTTTTCTACGTGAAGGTCAAAATATGAAAATAAAAACCCACTCTAATAGACAGAGTTTATTTCCAAACAGTTTCGATGCTCACTGGCATCCTACTCTGGTGGATACAGAGAAACTAAGGATGCCAGTGGGCATCGAAACTGTTGTGGAAATAAACTCTGTCTATTAGAGAGGGTTTTTATTTTCATATTTAGAAGCATTTGTTAGCGCATAAAAGTATTGTAGAATTTTCACTCGGATTCTCTCCTTTGCTTTAAAATTTTTACTCGTTTTTAAATTTCCTTCATTTCTTTGAACCTTTTTAAACAGTCTCGTAGGAATCAGTTGGTCTATTTCCATTTCTGTTTCTGGTGTCATTTATATTTGTATTATTTTGTTTAGGAAAGTTTGTAATTGTTAATTTATTTATTTGTTGGGTTCAAAATCCCAGCTGAGCCGTGAACGGCCAAATTCTAAAGGGCCAGTGCTACCTACAGCCCAAGTTAAGCTAAAATTAAAATTTACGGATTTGAGATCCTATTAGGTCCTACCTCAGGGTTGCTGACTCGATGCGGGCCTACCTTAGACCTTTGTTACATGAATTTAATATAAACAAAAAAGGTACTATTTATGGTCTTCTTTCTCAACCTTGCAACAACAACGCAACCTGGACTATTGCACGATGCAACAATCTTGTATCTAAACAACCAAACTGAATTGCAAGAGAGCTCTCTAACAGACCACACCCTGTACGTACGACATCCCACAAACGAGTAGAAAGAACGCGCAGCGCCCCAAAATGCGCCACAGTGTGACCAAACAATGATGCCACAAGAGCTAAAAATGCTAGCTCTAAATTAAGTTAATTTTTCACTAACCTTACAATTATGAGTGGATATATATATACACCTTAACTTAATATATACAAGCAATGCTGCATCAATCAGCTTAGTCATCATATCGCCTTGGGACAACAATGGTTCTTCCTCTTCTAGATTTTCTAACAGTAATCAAGAAGAAGCTGATTTCAGAAGTAGTATTTATCAATGAGTCTATTTTTTTCTTTTTAGACTTTGTTCTGTGTGCTTCATAGTCTTTGACCTTTTGGCGCTCAATTTTGGAGAGCCAACCGTAGCCCGTGTTTCAACTGTAATTAGGAAGAGATGTTTGGTATTTATGAAAGGTTTTCTCCGTTATAAGCACTGTCACGCCCCTAAACGAATTAATTCCTAATAAACTCCGAAGATGTTTACATATGTTGAAACAAAACAAAAACACTGTTGGGGAAACGAGATTTTTTATACTTAATAATAATAATTCCTAAATGAATTTCTCTTAACTAAACAAAATTTATTAAGCAAATTAAAATTAAAAATTAACTATTTCAGAGACGCATTAAAATTTGTAATATGAGAAACAATAAGATTAAGAGTCGTAACATTTCATAACAAATGTCGAAAGTGTTCAGAACCGCCATGTTCCCTTTTTAATAATTAGCTTTTTTATTTGCATTTCTTTGGCCCCGCATTATAATTATTTCAAACATAGTTCCCACAACTATCGTAATTATCTTAACTGGTCTCAATTCCCCATAATTTATCCTCTTTTTGTTTCATTAGACTTCATTTATTTTTTACAAAAATTAAAACTTTATGCAGTAGTTATACCATATAGATGGTCATGTAGATGGTCAAAAATACGTCAGCTTTTCTTCAAATTTTCACCATTTGTTGATTGGGTACTTTCCTGTTAACCCAGACCCCAGACTTTTTTCCAGTTGCCAGACTTCAGTTTTGACAGAATATTTTCGTTAAAACTAACGAAAATATCACGACTTAACGTCTTAACCTAACCCTACCAACTAATTAGGTTAATTGAATGCCCGGTTAGGTAAACTGTACGCCCTTGACAATTGGTTAGGTTAAGTCGTGATATATTCGTTAGTTTTAACGAAAATATTGTTTGTGAAAATTGAAGTTTGGCAACTGTCAAAAAGTCTGGGGTCTGGATAAGAAGAAAGTACCGTTGATTGTTATTAGTATCAGTAAATATTAAGTTTCGCGGACACTAGATTTTTGACAGTCGAAATTTGTTACAAAGATCCTGAGTGATCGAGATTGGTCACGTGGGAAATAAGCTAACCAATCTAAAACGTCCATCTAATATAGTGTAATCTGGTCTCCTAAAAACTTATTATTATTTTGATTATTATTATTATACTTTGAACTTCAGAGGGTGTGGACGTACTTTTGGTTCGCTCCCATCCCAATGTTTTAAACTTAATTAATCTATGTCCATTACCTGTCGGTGTCGTTTAAATTGTAATGTTTGCAATTACTTAATCCTATTATTCATAGTTTTAAAGTTTAGCTTTAATATAATAACATTCTTTGTAAAGTGTTTCAAATTTCATTTAAAATGGCGGAGGAAGACTGTGTTTAAAATAATGCCTGTGATATAAATTTTGCTTTCTTGCGAACAGGTTGAGGAGAGTCAGTCAGAGAGTAAGCTTAAATTAATGACGAAGCAATGCAGAAATTTCTAACTAGACCTGTTTATTATTATTAAACTTAAATCGTGGATGATCTGGAAGACCTCCAAAGTCTGGTAGCTCAGGTAAGTAAATCTGTATACAGTTTTCGGAGCTATTGAAGAATAGGGACCCCAGCCTTCTTTAGTTAGCTTTATAAGGCTAATTAACGAAAATATCATGACCTAACCGGGCGTACAGTAGACCTAACGATTGGTTAGGTTAGGTCGTGATATTTTCGTTAGTTAGCCTTATAAGCCTAACTAAAGAAGGCTGGGGTCCCTATTCTTCAATAGCTCCCAGTTTTCGCACATCTGGTTGCAAACATTTTTATGATTTTACAAAAAAAAAAAAATTAAATTTTTACAAAAAATTAGGCTTGCCTCTGTTGAGCGTAATATGGACTGTCAAAATGAGGACAAAATTAATGAACTTATGAGGAGATGCATAACCAAACTAAAGGGTTAAAACTAAGTCTCGGGGACACCAAATTTGGATTCCTGATTAGCAGGAAGTTGTTGACGTAGGAAATAACTAACCAATCAAGAACGACAACACTAATAAAGTGTAAACTAATCAAGTCTCGAAGTATGAAATGGGCGGATTACCGAAATCTCTTGTCCTCAAAACTTAATATTAACCAAATAAAGTTATCCACGATCTTCAAATGCGAGTCGATGACCTTGACCACTCCCAAAGGTTTAATAAGTTAATCTCGTGTAGCCCTAAAATAAACTAGTATTTATCGGATAATACTGATGATGTTCCAAAGATTGAAAGCGTTCTCTCCTTAAATGATAATTCATCTACAAAAATTGAATCATTTGAAGTGAAAATTCTCTTGAATGAATATCAATAAAAAGAAACGTTTGACGCCGCAACAATCCAAGTTCTCTTGCGTACTTCGTCAGCTAGAAAAGCTTCCTCCAAATACAGACTTTGTATCCTTGGTTAGGAAAGGAACTCTCTCTGTTAAAAGGGCTACGTCGTGGCCAGTGTCGTAACACCGCTTACCGTTAAGCGACATTGGGTCTGGGAGTTGTTGGATGGGAGACCGTCTTCTACGTCAAGACTATGTAAACTCGTGGTTGGAATCTCCCGTAGAACCGAAGGTCCCCTCAATCATATGACCTTATATGTTGCGAAGGAGGTTAAACAACCCCATCATTACATAACCTAATAGTTTATATTCTTATGATAACTTTATAATCTACAGGGTGTCCCATAAGTCCGGTCTCGTACGAAAATTTACCTTAAAATTAAATTTGCAAAAGTAATACATTAAAACTAAAACAAATATTCAAATTGATCTCTTGTTTTGGGATCTTTTTTTTTGTCGCAGGTAGAATAACACCCAATGGCTAATATGGAAGCCAGTTACACTCTTGATGAAAAGTTACAAGTGATCAAAAGTGTTTTTCAATTGTAACGATCTTTTGTGTGTAATTATCTTTGTTAAAGAGACTTTTTCTAGTTATTTTGTACTTGTATAATTTGATTGGGATCACCTGAAGATCAGGGCCCCCAGCCTTCTTTAGTTAGCTTTATAAGGCTAACTAACGAAAATATCACGACCTAACCTAACCAATCGTCAAGGGCGTACAGTTGACCTAACGATTGGTTAGGTTAGGCCGTGATATTTTAAGGCTAACTAGAGAAGGCTTGTGGCCGTGATCTTCAGGTGATCCTTTGATTGTTTTACTTCCTTTGTATCTTTAGGATTATTGGGGACTGATGGAGTGGGTTCCTTCCCCCCCTTTATTCTTTTAAATACTATTATGAATGATTTACGTTCGATAGATCTTACTGATAGAAGTTTCTTATTTTCAAATCATCATCATTATTGTTATCAGTGATTTCACTCCCTTTTTGTAATTAATGAACCGAATCGTATCGATTTTGACAAGTTTTACGTACTGTGTTGACGTATCCTATATTTTTTATCTTTTAGTTTATACAATTTATTGATGTAATCGGTTAGTTATTTATTTTAATCGTAAGATGTATATATTTATTGATGTTTATGCTTAAGGAATAAATTATATTCAACTTCTAACGTCAAAAGGACCAAATAAGTTTAAAAGCCTCTCGAGACAGCTTAGGTTTTAAGCAGAACATTCCACGCTCTCAGTTGGAAATAGGTTTTGGGTCATATTTACACAAACCATTTTATAATGAGGATAGTTTTGTGTATACCTTTTATTCACTGTTTGCTGCTGTAGTTCATTGTTCACTTTGTTCATGTTGTTCGTTGTTTAAATGTTGGTAATAAATAATGATTACGTAAAAGATAAACAGTGATAAATATAAAGTCATTCCAGATGGTGAATTAATGAGTAGGTTTGGTTATTTATAAGAAATTAGGGTGCTTTTTTAATAGATAAATGATGATGATCATCCGCCTTCCTTTTTAATTATGGTAAGTATGAGCTTATTAATATACAGGGTGTCCCATAAGTCCGGTCTTAAGGGAAAATTTAATTTAAATTAAATTTAAATTTAGCAAAGTTATAGAACTAAAACCAATCTTCATATAGATGAGAGGCCTTTTCCTCAGGAATATAACTCTCTCCCATATTAGCTATTGAGTGTTATTCTACCTGCAACAACAGAGAGGTCTCAAAACAAGATATCAATTTGAACATTTGTTTGTTTTAATGTATTACTTTTGTAAATTTAATTTAAAATAAGTTTTCCTATGAAACCGGACTTACGGGACACCCTGTCTAATGTCACACTCAATAGATGCCTTAATTAAGGAAGCTTAAACTGCCGAAGTGAAGTGCTTTAAGGACCACGTAGATCTAGAAAACTCCATGGAGCTTTTTTTTTAATAATTAGGCCAATATAATTGATTAAGTCAAAGGGATTTTATATTGCTCCTAAACTTCAATGTTGAGAGATTGATGAACTCCAGTTGATTTTAATCAACATTCGTTGATGTTTGGTATAGAAAAATGTTTTTTGATGAAAGTTTAATGCTTTTACGATAAAGTTTGGTTTATTTCATTTAAGTTCTGAGTTTGTTTCATTATCTGTTTGAGAAATGTTATTTTGAAAGTGATTTGTAGTTAACATTCGTGCTTTATCCATACTTGCTTTGTATTTAAATTATTAAAGTGGTGGTTTTAAGTAGTATGTGTGCGACTGCTAAAATTAATGCAATTTTGTACTGTGTGAAGAGGCGACTCGAAGCCACAGGTCCTCTTCCCAGTCGCTCATTATCAGGTGGGATGTTATTTGTGGTCACAGGCATTTGATTTAACCCTTTAAGTCCTGAATTTTTTGTAGAGTTAAGTTATAAATGCGTGTATTTGAAACGTTAGCAATTTGTACCTTTCGTCCTTAAAGGGTTAACTTGGGTTACGTAAAAACCCATTTAGTTTTAGGCTACAGTTTCTCCTTCGCAGTCGTTCATTTATTAGGGGGATTTGAATAGTGGTCACGAACATTGATTTAACTTAGATTTTTAGCTTCTTAGCTGAATTACAACCTATTTAATATACTTCAAGGTTGACGATGAATTAAGTTCTGGCTTTAAATATTTAGTGGCAATATAGTTTGGGTTCTATGACTTGAATCAAGTGGACAAGTCGTCTCTTTAAGTGGAATAGTTTAATTGAAATTTACTTTCAGTTCTAGAATTTTTCGAATTCAAAACAAACGCGATTTGTTTAAGATTTACCGATTATCATCATTGAAGGTACTACTTCTGTTCTGCAAGTCTTTAAAAAGAAGTTATGTTCCATTCCATTGCAGGCACCATCGGCTTAGATAGGTTTTATTTGGTTCTACAGAAGTTCCGTTGTAATCTTTTCCACTGCAAATGATTCTCTTGAAACTTAGTCCAATTTAGGATTGAAGTACTGTATTTTTTTTCCCTAAATTAAGGAGTTGAATAATGGGAGGTTATCTTTTAGATAAAATTTGAAATGAGCTTGCAGCTAATTACACGTAACATATTATTCCAGGCTGTTATAAGATTAGGCATGTGATTCTTCGTTAAAGAACAGTTGAAAGTAAGGTCAAAGTTTTATTAAATATTTATGTCCCTGATATTTAACTTTAAAATCTCGCAGGGCGTGTTAATATAAATAGAAAATAGCTTTGTTGAGCGATGATATTATTGATAGAAATATATCTGTTAATGAATTTAAAAAATTTTGATTAGGAAAGGCTGCTAAATTTGTTTTTAAGGGAATTGTTCTATATATTTAACGTTATTCAGTCTTAATTGTCACAAAACTTGGAAAAAATGGTGCAATGAGTGAGAATTCGTGAGATTAGTTTATTTCTTGGAGTTTCTGATGATTTCGGTCATGGAGAGATTTATAGCTTGGCAATAACCGAATTTTAGTTATTCAAACAGAATTAGGTTTATTTATGAGAGTTATCTTGCCTTCAGGAACTTAATTGCTTTGCAAAATTTCCATACGTTGTTAAAGAAATCAAAGATGTTTAAAAGCCATTTTTGAAACTATCCATTATTTGCCTCCATTGTCAGTGGGTCTTCCTCCATACATTCCTCAGTGGTCTTATTTTGATATATGTTAGTCTAGAAAGTGGAACTTTAGAGCTTCCAACTGCTGTTTGAAATACTTCGGGTCAAGGCTCGAGTTTCTATCAAGTTTCTAGGAACACCGTTTCCTCCTTCAGCTCTTAGCACTGTTTCCAAGGTTTCGCAATTTGTCCTCGTACTGTTAATTTCAGTTTAAGCTTGTCTCGCTCTTAAGTTTTTGCGATCACTTTACGGACATTTCATTTGTAACGCAAGAAGAAGTAGGTTGTCCGTTTGTAGTGCATACATTTACCGCTGTTACGGAGTTCCTCATTTATAACGTCCAAAAGTTTCGGCATCTGAAGTAATGGACTCTGTAACAGCTCTTTAAGAGGAGACTCGCAAAGACCGTTTGTAATGACCTCTTTGGAAACTGCTGTACACCTTTTAAAACCAAATCATTCGTAAAAAAACTAATGTAAATTTGAAAGAGGAAACATTTGGAAATTTGATGGCGATTCATGGTAAAAGCATCTTTGATACTGTCAACATATATCGTTTTTTCAGGCAGCAGCAGCTAATTTAGTACTTTAAAAAGCCAAGAATTGTGTAGCAGTATTTCTTATAACGTTTATAGATACAAGTTGTTCTTTTAGTAAGGCATAACTTTTTAAATATATCTAAGGCTTTAAGATGATTATATTTATGCAAAAAGGTTTTAAACAGAATGACAATTATTTAACTAGTAAAAAAAATTATTTGCTTAATAAATTTATTTGAAATTTTGTTTGATTTCCTTGCAAACATTTAAAAATTTTAGAAGCAAGATTTGGTGTCGGTTGAACGGAATGAAATAATTTTTTCTCAAACTTTTTGTTGTGTACCCTTTGGATATTGGTTTTCGCACCCCCCCCACCCCCCATTTTACCAACCCTAGTTCCTGTTTCATCTTGTCAATAAATTTGTGCCCCAGAAAAGGTTTGTTTTGGAGTGTTATGTAAATATTGTTAATCTCGAGATTTTATTTCTTATACAAAAAGATGAGGGTAATAACACTGATTTGATTCAAATTCACTTTGGAAACTGCAACACCAGACAAATTTTCCCGCAGGACTTTTCATTGCAATGAAACCCATGAGCGAAAACCGAGGAATTTCTGACAAACCATCATTATTAAGATATTCTGACTGAACTTTAAACGGAGTTTGCACTCATGATAACGGCCTAAAGTTTGTTGCAGTTGAACTGTAGCATCGGTTCCAGTAGTCGGAACACACTTGTCCGTAAGGTAATTATGACCCAGCTTATCCCGATGGTCTCTGAATGCGTCATAAGGCAATTCTAAACTTAGATATGACAGCAAAGTCGAGTCGGGAATAATGTGACGTCAGTCTCCCCCACATCTGACGTTCGATATTAACTCAAAGATACTTTAATATAAAAACGATAGACTAGTAAGTCTCTCTCTCACCCCCCCCCCCCCAAATGCGAGGGGACTAATACAACCACTTTTCGTGGAAAGCTTTTTCTTCCACACAAGGGTGCTATCGTCAGTAGCGTTCCCTATAATAGGACAATGTAACCCATCTGGGATTTAGTTTCTCCCGAGTCAGAGACTTATTGGCCTCATTATGAGGTCATTGCCTCCTGGAGTTTGCATCTCTAAAATTTCAAAACTAATTTGCGCCTAACCCAACATAACTCGCGTTGTACAGGATGGGTCCAAAGTTGCGCACCATAGGAGTTTTCGGTGTTGGCTATTATTTAGATAGGGGATGGCTGCGAAATTAACAATAGGAAAGAGGGTGAGCTTGGTTTTAATGTATGGAATACCAAGTATTAGAAAGTGATGAGTCGCTGCAGTATCTAAATTCTATAGAGCCACCCTGTATATCGTGTAATTTATTTTTTCTCATTTTTGTTCTGACCCAGTGACTTCCCGACTGTTACCGCCGCCTTCCTCCTCTAATTCTTGATATTACCAAAGAACAGGTATCATTCTTTTGCCCAAGTACATACTGAAGTAAAGGTGATAATGCAACCCACTTCAATCTTCTCGGACAAAGCTAGTCATCCAAGTTGTTTACTTACCCTCGGTACATACTAGAAGTAGAAAGGATCAAAATATGAAGTACCAGTGACATCGACATAGGAATTGGCAGTATAATTTCAAAATTGCTGATTATACTAAACTTGGGAGACGAACAAAATCAGTGGCAGAACGTTTGTAGATTAAAGATATTAATAAGTTACGCGAATAGGCAGAAATTTGGCAAATGAACTTTAATAGAGATAAATGTAAAACGTTGTATAAATATATCGGTAGAAACAGTGTTAAAGAATAATATGCATGACGAGAAACGATTGGTTGTTAGGAAAGACAATTAAGCCGACAAACTTAAACCGAGTAAGCAATGTATTGAAGAGATTAGAAAAGCTAAAATGGAATCTCGGTTTATTGGTAGGTTATTCAAATTTAAATGCTGAGAAACGCTGCTATAATTATATAATTCCTTGGTATGCCCCACCTGGAATACTGCGTTCAGTTCTGGTCTCCATATTTGCGACAAGCTAAAGAATGGCGTGAGTGCAACGACGGGCTTCCAAGATGATTCTCAGGCTTAGAACAAGACTTATAATGCCCGTTCAGAAATGTTAAATTTATTTTCGCTTATTAAAAAGGCGGTTCAAGATTTAATCAGTGTGTTTAAAATGATTAAAAGTTTTGATAACGTTGACACCGAAAAATATTTCGCCTTCTAAAATGCAGATAGAACTCGTGGTAATGGTCTGAAATTTGTGGGTAAATATTTTAATTCTAATGAAGCTAAGCCTTTTTTTTCTCCAACTATGTCGTTAATTTATGGAATAGATCGCCAGCCAGCGTAGTTCAAAGTAATTCAGTAGAGTCTTTTGAAAAGAGAGTAGTTGCTTATCTTGTTTTAAACCCGATTTAGAAGCATTTTAAATGCAAAAAACTTTTTTTCTACATGGTCAAAATATGAAAATAAAAACCTAATACACAGAGTTCATTTCCACAACAGTTTCGATGCCCACTGGCATCATCCTCTGGTGGATACAGAAAAACGAAGAATGCCAGTGGGCATCGAAACTGTTGTGGAAATAAACTGTATCTATTAGAGTGGGTTTTTATTTTCATATTTAGAAGCATTTGTTAGCGCATAAAAGTATTGTAGAATTTTCACTCGGATTCTCTCCTTTGCTTTAAAATTTTTACTCGTCTTTAAATTTCCTTCATTTCTTTGAACCTTTTTAAACAGTCTCGTAGGAATCAGTTGGTCTATTTCTATTTCTGTTTGGTGTCATTTGTATTCTTTTGTTTAGGAAAGTTTGTAATCAAGAAGAAGCTGATTTCAGAAGTAGTATTTATCAATGGAGTCTATTTTTTTCTTTTTAGACTTTGTTCTGTGTGCTTCATAGTCTTTGACCTTTTGGCGATCAATTTTGGAGAGCCAACCGTAGCCCGTGTTTCAACTGTAATTAGGAAGAGATTTTTGGTATTTATGAAAAGTTTTCTCCGTTATAAGCACTGTCACGCCCCTAAACGAATTAATTCCTAATAAACTCCGAAGATGTTCACATATGTTGAAACAAAACAAAAACACTGTTGGGGAAACAGGAGATTTTTATACTTAATAATAATACTTTCATCAATATTGTACTTTTTATGGGATTTATCTCGTGCCAGTAAAGTTTATCATTATTATTATCAAGATAATGATGATAATAATAATAAGAATTAATTTTTATTTTTCTTCTGACTTCCTAAATGAATTTCTCTTAACTGAACAAAATTGATTAAGCAAATAAAAATTAAAAATTAACTATTTCAGAGACGCATTAAAATTTGGGATCAATTAAAGATAAGCACCCCCAGCTTCTTTAATTAGCCTTATAAGGCTAACTAACGAAAATATCACGACCTAACCAACCAATTGTCAAGGGCGTAGAGTTGACTTAACGATTGGTTAGGTTAGGTCGTGATATTTTCGTTAGTTAGCCTTATAAGGCTAATTAAAGAAGGCTGGGGGTGCTTATCTTTACTTGATCCCAAATTTGTAATATGAGAAACAATAAGAGAAAGAGTCGTAACATTTCATAACAAATATCGAAAGTGTTCAGAACAGCCATGTTCCCTTTTTAATAATTAACTTTTTTATTTGCATTTTTTTAACCCTGCATTATAATTATTTCAAACATAGTTCCCACAACTATCTTAACTGGTCTCAATTCCCCATAATTTATCCTCTTTTTGTTTCATTAGACTTCATTTATTTTTTACAAAAATTAAAACTTTATGCAGTAGTTATACCATATAAGATGGTCAAACAGTACGCCAGCTATTTCTTCAAATTTTCACTATTTGTTGATTGGGTACTTCCCTGTTATCCCGGACCCCGGACTTTTTGCCAGTTGCCAGACTTCAGTTTTGACACAGAATATTTTCGTTAAAACTAACGAAAATATCACTTAACGTCTTAACCTAACCCTACCAACTAATTAGGTTAATTGAATGCCCGGTTAGGTAAATTGTACTCCCTTGATAATTGGTTAGGTTAAGTCGTGATATTTTCGTTAGTTTTAACGAAAATATTCCTTGTCAAAATTGAAGTTTGGCAACTGGAAAAAACTCTGGGGTCTGGAATAACAAGAAAGTACCGTTGAGTGTTATTAGTATCAGTAAATATTAAGTTTCGCGGACACTAAATTTTTGACAAAGTCGAAATTTGTTACAAAGATCCTGAGTGATCGAGATTGGTCACGTGGGAAATAACTAACCAATCTAAAACGTCCATCTAATATAGTGTAATCTGGTCTCCTAAAAACTTATTATTATTTTGATTATTATTATACTTCTGAACTTTAGAGTGTGTGGACGTATTTTTGGTTCACTCCCATCCCAAATGTTTTAAACTTAATTAATCTCTGTTCATTACCTGTCGGTGTCGTTTAAATTGTAATGTTTGCAATTATTTAGTCCTATTAGTCATAGTTTTAAAGTTATAGCTTTAATATAATAACATTCTTTAGAAAGCGTTTCAAATTTCATTTAAAATGCGGAGGAAGACTGTGTTTAAAATAATGCTTGTGATATAAATGTTGCTTTCTTGCGATAACAGGTTGAGGAGAGTCAGTCAGAGACTAAGCTTAAATTAATGACTAAGCAAATGCAGAAATTTCTAACTAGACCTTGTTTATTATTATTAAACTTAAATCGTGGATGATCTGGAAGACCTCCAAAGTCTGGTAGCTCAGGTAAGTAAATCTGTATACAGTTTTCGCACATCTGGTTGCAAACATTTTTATGATTTTACAAAAAAAAAAAAAAAAAAAAAAATCACATTTTTACAAAAAAAATGGCTTGCCTCTGTTGAGCGTAATATGGACTGTCAAAATGATGAGATACATAACCAAACTAAAGGGGGTTAGACTAAGTCTCGGGGACACCAAATTTGGATTCCTGATTAGCAGGAAGTTGGTGACGTTGGAAATAACTAACCAATCATGAACGACAACACTAACAATTTAACAAAGTGTAAACTAATCAAGTCTCGAAGTATGAAATGGGCGGATTACCGAAATCTCTTGTCCCCAAAACTTAATATTAACCAAATAAAGTTATCCACGATCTTCAAATGCGAGTCGATGACCTTGACCACTCCCAAAGGTTTAATAAGTTAATCTTGTGTAGCCCAAAATAAACTAGTATTTATCGGATAATACTGATGATGTTCCAAAGATTGAAAGCGTTCTCTCCTTAAATGATAATTCATCTACAAAAATTGAATCATTTGAAGTAAAAATTCTCTTGAATGAATATCAATAAAAAGAAACTTTTGACGCCGCAACAATCCAAGTTCTCTTGCGTACTTCGTCAGCTGGAAAAGCCTCCTCCAAATTCAGACTTTGTATCCTTGGTTAGGAAAGAAACTCTCTCTGTTAAAAGGGCTACGTCGTGGCCAGTGTCGTAACACCGCTTACCGTTAAGCGACATTGGGTCTGGGAGTTGTTGGATGGGAGACCGTCTTCTACGTCAAGACTATGTAAACTCGTGGTTGGAATCTCCCGTAGAACCGAAGGTCCCCTCAATCATATGACCTTATATGTTGCGAAGGAGGTTAAACAACCCCATCATTACATAACCTAATAGCTTATATTCTTATGATAACTTTATAATCTACAGGGTGTCCCATAAGTCCGGTCTCGTACGAAAATTTACCTTAAAATTAAATTTGCAAAAGTAATATTAAAACTAAAACAAATATTCAAATTGATCTCTTGTTTTGGGTTCTTTTTTTTTGTCGCAGGTAGAATAACACCCAATGGCTAATATGGAAGCTAGTTACACTCTTGATGAAAAGTTACACGTGATCAAAAGTGTTTTTCAATTGTAACGATCTTTTGTGTGTAATTATCTTTGTTAAAGAGACTTTTTCTAGTTATTTTGTACTTGTGTAATTTGATTGGGATCACCTGAAGATCAGGGCCCCCAGCCTTCTTTAGTTAGCTTTATAAGGCTAACTAACGAAAATATCACGACCTAACCTAACCAATCGTCAAGGGCGTACAGTTGACCTAACGATTGGTTAGGTTAGGCCGTATATTTTAAGGCTAACTAGAGAAGGCTTGTGGCCGTGATCTTCAGGTGATCCTTTGATTGTTTTACTTTCCTTTGTATCTTTAGGATTATTGGGGACTGATGGAGTGGGTTCCTTCCCCCCCTTTATTCTTTTAAATACTATTATGAATGATTTACGTTCGATAGATCTTACTGATAGAAGTTTCTTATTTTCAAATCATCATCATTATTGTTATCAGTGATTTCACTCCCTTTTTGTAATTAATGAACCGAATCGTATCGATTTTGACAAGTTTTACGTACTGTGTTGACGTATCCTATATTTTTTATCTTTTAGTTTATACAATTTATTGATGTAATCGGTTAGTTATTTATTTTAATCGTAAGATGTATATATTTATTGATGTTTATGCTTAAGGAATAAATTATATTCAACTTCTAACGTCAAAAGGACCAAATAAGTTTAAAAGCCTCTCGAGACAGCTTAGGTTTTAAGCAGAACATTCCACGCTCAGTTGGAAATAGGTTTTGGGTCATATTTACACAAACCATTTTATAATGAGGATAGTTTCTGTGTATACCTTTTATTCACTGTTTGCTGCTGTAGTTCATTGTTCACTTTGTTCATGTTGTTCGTTGTTTAAATGTTGGTAATAAATAATGATTACGTAAAAGATAAACAGTGATAAATATAAAGTCATTCCAGATGGTGAATTAATGAGTAGGTTTGGTTATTTATAAGAAATTAGGGTGCTTTTTTAATAGATAAATGATGATGATGATGATCCGCCTTCCTTTTTAATTATGGTAAGTATGAGCTTATTAATATACAGGGTGTCCCATAAGCTCCGGTCTTAAGGAAAAATTTAATTTAAATTAAATTTAGCAAAGTTATAGAACTAAAACCAATCTTCATATAGATGAGAGGCCTTTTCCTCAGGAATATAACTCTCTCCCATATTAGCTATTGAGTGTTATTCTACCTGCAACAACAGAGAGGTCTCAAAACAAGATATCAATTTGAACATTTGTTTGTTTTAATGTATTGCTTTTGTAAATTTAATTTAAAATAAGTTTTCCTATGAGACCGGACTTACCGGACACCGTCTAATGTCACACTCAATAGATGCCTTAATTAAGGAAGCTTAAACTGCCGAAGCGAAGTGCTTTAAGGACCACGTAGATCTAGAAAACTCCATGGAGCTTTTCTTAATAATTAGGCCAATATAATTGATTAAGTCAAAGGGATTTTATATTGCTCCTAAACTTCAATGTTGAGAGATTGATGAACTCCAGTTGATTTTAATCAACATTCGTTGATGTTTGGTATAGAAAAATGTTTTTTGATGAAAGTTTAATGTTTTTACGATAAAGTTTGGTTTATTTCATTTAAGTTCTGAGTTTGTTTCATTATCTGTTTGAGAAATGTTATTTTTGAAAGTGATTTGTAGTTAACATTCGTACTTTATCCATACTTGCTTTGTATTTAAATTATTAAAGTGGTGGTTTTAAGTAGTATGTGTGCGACTGCTAAAATGAATGCAATTTTGTACTGTGTGAAGAGGCGACTCGAAGCCACAGGTCCTCTTCCCAGTCGCTCCTTATCAGGTGGGATGTTATTTGTGGTCACAGGCATTTGATTTAACCCTTTAAGTCCTGAATTTTTTGTAGAGTTAAGTTATAAATGCGTGTATTTGAAACGTTAGCAATTTGTACCTTTCGTCCTTAAAGGGTTAACTTGGGTTACGTAAAAACCCATTTAGTTTTAGGCTACAGTTTCTCCTTCGCAGTCGTTCATTTATTAGGGGGATTTGAATAGTGGTTACGAACATTGATTTAACTTAGATTTTTAGCTTCTTAGCTGAATTACAACCTATTTAATATACTTCAAGGTTGACGATGAATTAAGTGCTGGCTTTAAATATTTAGTGGCAATATAGTTTGGGTTCTATGACTTGAATCAAGTGGACAAGTCGTCTCTTTAAGTGAAATAGTTTAATTGAAATTTACTTTCAGTTCTAGAATTTTTCGAATTCAAAACAAACGCGATTTGTTTAAGATTTACCGATTATCATCATTGAAGGTACTACTTCTGTTCTGCGAGTCTTTAAAAAGAAGTTATGTTCCATTCCATTGCAGGCACCATCAGCTTAGATAGGTTTTATTTGGTTCTACAGAAGTTCCGTTGTAATCTTTTTCACTGCAAATGATTCTCTTGAAACTTAGTCCAATTTAGGATTGAAGTACTCTATTTTTTTTTCCCTAAATTAAGGAGTTGAATAATGGGAGGTTATCTTTTAGATAAAATTTGAAATGAGCTTGCAGCTAATTACACGTAACATATTATTCCAGGCTGTTATAAGATTAGGCATGTGATTCTTCGTTAAAGAACAGTTGAAAGTAACGTCAAAGTTTTATTAAATATTTATGTCCCTGATATTTAACTTTAAAATCTCGCAGGGCGTGTTAATATAAATAGAAAATAGCTTTGTTGAGCGATGATATTATTGATAGAAATATATCTGTTAATGAATTTAAAAAATTTTGATTAGGAAAGGCTGCTAAATTTGTTTTTAAGGGAATTGTTCTATATATTTAACGTTATTCAGTCTTAATTGTCACAAAACTTGGAAAAAATGGTGCAATGAGTGAGAATTCGTGAGATTAGTTTATTTCTTGGAGTTTCTGATGATTTCGGTCATGGAGAGATTTATAGCTTGGCAATAACCGAATTTTAGTTATTCAAACAGAATTAGGTTTATTTATGAGAGTTATCTTGCCTTCAGGAACTTAATTGCTTTGCAAAATTTCCATACGTTGTTAAAGAAATCAAAGATGTTTAAAAGCCATTTTTGAAACTATCCATTATTTGCCTCCATTGTCAGTGGGTCTTCCTCCATACATTCCTCAGTGGTCTTATTTTGATATATGTTAGTCTAGAAAGTGGAACTTTAGATCTTCCAACTGCTGTTTGAAATACTTCGGGTCAAGGGCTCGAGTTTCTATCAAGTTTCTAGGAACACCGTTTCCTCCTTCAGCTCTTAGCACTGTTTCCAAGGTTTCGCAATTTGTCCTCGTACTGTTAATTTCAGTTTAAGCTTGTCTCGCTCTTAAGTTTTTGCGATCACTTTACGGACATTTCATTTGTAACGCAAGAAGAAGTTGGTTGTCCGTTTGTAGTGCATACATTTACCGCTGTTACGGAGTTCCTCATTTATAACGTCCAAAAGTTTCGGCATCTGAAGTAATGGACTCTGTAACAGCTCTTTAAGAGGAGACTCGCAAAGACCGTTTGTATGACCTCTTTGGAAACTGCTGTACACCTTTTAAAACCAAATCATTCGTAAAAAAACTAATGTAAATTTGAAAGAGGAAACATTTGGAAATTTGATGGCGATTCATGGTAAAAGCATCTTTGATACTGTCAACATATATCGTTTTTTCAGGCAGCAGCAGCTAATTTAGCACTTTAAAAAGCCAAGAATTTTAGCAGTATTTCTTATAACGTTTATAGATAAAGTTGTTCTTTTAGTAAGGCATAACTTTTTAAATATATCTAAGGCTTTAAGATGATTATATTTATGCAAAAAGGTTTTAAACAGAATGACAATTATTTAACTAGTAAAAAAAATTATTTGCTTAATAAATTTATTTGAAATTTTGTTTGATTTCCTTGCAAACGTTTAAAAATTTTAGAAGCAAGATTTGGTGTCGGTTGAACGGACTGAAATAATTTTTTCTCAAACTTTTTGTTGTGTACCCTTTGGATATTGGTTTTCGCACCCCCCCCCTCGTATTTTACCAACCCTAGTTCCTGTTTCATCTTGTCAATAAATTTGTGCCCCAGAAAAGGTTTGTTTTGGAGTGTTATGTAAATATTGTTAATCTCGAGATTTTATTTCTTATACAAAAAGATGAGGGTAATAACACTGATTTGATTCAAATTCACTTTGGAAACTGCAACACCAGACAAATTTTCCCGCAGGACTTTTCATTGCAATGAAACCCATGAGCGAAAACCGAGGAATTTCTGACAAACCATCATTATTAAGATATTCTGACTGAACTTTAAACGGAGTTTGCACTCATGATAACGGCCTAAAGTTTGTTGCAGTTGAACTGTAGCATCGGTTCCAGTAGTCGGAACACACTTGTCCGTAAGGTAAGTACGACCCAGCTTATCCCGATGGTATCTGAATGCGTCATAAGGCAATTCTAAACTTAGATATGACAGCAAAGTCGAGTCGGGAATAATGTGACGTCAGTCTCCCCCACATCTGACGTTCGATATTAACTCAGATACTTTAATATAAAAACGATAGACTAGTAAGTCTCTCTCTCTCACTCACCCCCCCAAATGCGAGGGGACTAATACAACCACTTTTCGTGGAAAGCTTTTTTTCCACACAAGGATGCTATCGTCAGTAGCGTTCCCTATAATAGGACAATGTAACCCAGCTGGGATTTAGTTTCTCCCGAGTCAGATACTTATTGGCCTCATTATGAGGTCATTGCCTCCTGGAGTTTGCACCTCTAAAATTTCAAAACTAATTTGCGCCTAACCCAACATAACTCGCGTTGTATAGGATGGGTCCAAAGTTGCGCACCATAGGAGTTTTCGGTGTTGACTATTATTTTTTTAGATAGGGGATGGCTGCGAAATTAACAATAGGAAAGAGGGTGAGCTTGGTTTTAATGTATGGAATACCAGGTATTAGAAATTGATGAGTCGCTGCAGAATCTAAATTCTATAGCGCCACCCTGTATATCGTGTAATTTATTTTTTCCCATTTTTGTTCTGACCCAGTGACTTCCCGACTGTTACCGCCGCCTTCCTCCTATAATTCTTGATATTACCAAAGGACAGGTATCATTCTTTTGCCCAAGTACATACTGAAGTAAAGGTGAAATGCAACCCACTTCAATCTTCTCGGACAAAGCTAGTCATCCAAGTTGTTTACTTACCCTCGTACATACTAGAAGTAGAAAGGATCAAAATATGAAGTACCAGTGACATCGACATAGGAATTGGCAGTATAATTTCAAAATTGCTGATTATACTAAGGGACGAACAAAATCAGTGGCAGAACGTTTGCAGATTCAAAGATATTAATAAGTTACGCGAATGGCAGAAATTTGGCAAATGAACTTTAATAGAGATAAATGTAAAACGTTGTATAAATATATCGGTAGAAACAGTGTTAAAGAATAATATGCATGACGAGAAACGATTGATTGTTAGGAAAGAGAGAGAGAATTAAGCCGACAAACTTAAACCGAGTAAGCAATGTATGAAGAGATTAGAAAAGCTAAAATGGAATCTTTTTATTGGTAGGTTATTCAAATTTAAATGCTGAAAAACGCTGCTATAATTATATAATTCCTTGGTATGCCCCACCTGGAATACTGCGTTCAGTTCTGGTCTCCATATTTGCGACAAGCTAAAGAATGGCGAGAGTGCAACGATGGGCTTCCAAGATGATTCTCAGGCTTAGAAACGAGACTTATAATGCCCGTTCAGAAATATTAAATTATTCTCGCTTATTAAAAAGGTGGGTTCAAGATTTAATCAGTGTTTTAAAATGATTAAAGGTTTTGATAACGTTGACACCGAAAAATATTTCGCCTTCAAAAATGCAGATAGAAACTCGTGGTAATGGTCTGAAATTTGTGGGTAAATATTTTAATTCTAATGAAGCTAAGCCTTTTTTTCCTCCAACTATATCGTTAATTTATGGAATAGATCGCCAGCCAGCGTAGTTCAAAGTAATTCAGTAGAGTCCTTTAAAGAGACTAGTTGCTTATCTTGCTTTAAACCCGATTTAGAAGCATTTTAAATGCAAAAAACTTTTTTCTACATGGTCAAAATATGAAAATAAAAACCCACTCTAATAGACAGAGTTTATTTCCACAACAGTTTCGATGCCCACTGGCATCATCCCTGGTGGATACAGAAAACGAAGGATGCCAGTGGGCATCGAAACTGTTGTGGAAATAAACTCTGTCTATTAGAGTGGGTTTTTATTTTCATATTTAGAAGCATTTGTTAGCGCATAAAAGTAGTGTAGAATTTTCACTCGGATTCTCTCCTTTGCTTTAAAATTTTTACTTGTCTTTAAATTTCCTTCATTTCTTTGAACCTTTTTAAACAGTCTCGTAGGAATCAGTTGGTCTATTTCTGTTTCTGTTTCTGTTTGGTGTCATTTGTATTCTTTTGTTTAGGAAAGTTTGTAATCAAGAAGCTGATTTCAGAAGTAGTATTTATCAATCGAGTTTATTTTTTTCTTTTTGAGACTTTGTTCTGTGTGCTTCATAGTCAAATTTGACCTTTTGGCGCTCAATTGTGGAGAGCCAACCGTAGCCCGTGTTTTAACTGTAATTAGGAAGAGATTTTTGGTATTTATGAAAGGTTTTCTCCGTTATAAGCACTGTCACGCCCCTAAACGAATTAATTCCTAATAAACTCCGAAGATGTTCACATATGTTGAAACAAAACAAAAACACTGTTGGGGAAACAGGAGATTTTTTATACTTAATAATAATAATACTTTCATCAATATTGTACTTTTTATGGGATTTAGCTCGTGCCAGTAAAGTTTATCATTATTATTATCAGTAATAATAATAATAATAATGAATTTTTATTTTTTTCTGACTTCCTAAATGAATTTCTCTTAACTAAACAAAATTTGGTTCTTTTGCATTATCCTCCCAACACTAATTTTTTTATATAATGTTGGTTTGGTTTTGGTACTTTATTTTCCTTCCATTATAAAAAAATTAGTGTTGGTATTAGGTTAGGTTAGGTTAGGTTAGGTTACGGTAAAAACAGCGCAGGCGCTAGCCGTAGTTAGCCGGCTTCAAGTTAGGTTAGGTCATGTCATGTCATGCCTTTTCACGATTAAAAATTAAAAGTGTTTTGCTAACGTACTTTATTTTCCTTCCATTATAAAACAAAAATTAGTGTTGGGAGGATAATGCAGAAGTACCCAAAATTCATTAAGCAAATAAAAATTAAAAATTAACTCTATTTCAGAGACGCATTAAAATTTGTAATATTGAGAAACAATAAGATTAAGAGTCGTAACATTTCATAACAAATGTCGAAAGTGTTCAGAACAGCCATGTTCCCTTTTTAATAATTAGCTTTTTTATTTGCATTTCTTTAGCCCTGCATTATAATTATTTCAAACATAGTTCCCACAACTATCTTAACTGGTCTGAACTCCCCATAATTTATCCTCCTTTTGTTTCATTAGACTTCATTTATTTTTTACAAAAATTAAAACTCTCTGCAGTAGTTATACCATATAAGATGGTCCTGTAAGATGGTCAAACAGTACGCCAGCTATTTCTTCAAATTTTCACCATTTGTTGATCGGTACTTTCCTGTTATCCCGGACCCCAGACTTTTTGCCAGTTGCCAGACTTCAGTTTTGACAGAATATTTTCGTTAAAACGAACGAAAATATCACGACTTAACGTCTTAACCTAACTCTACCAACTAATTAGGTTAATTGAATGCCAGGTTAGGTAAACTGTACGCCCTTAATAATTGGTTAGGTTAAGTCGTGATATTTTCGTTAGTTTTAACGAAATATTCCTTGTCAAAATTGAAGTTTGGCAACTGACAAAAGTCTGGGTCTGGGATAACAAGAAAGTATTGTTGATTGTTATTAGTATGTAAATATTAAGTTTCGCGGACACTAGATTTTTGAGTCGAAATTTGTTATAAAGATCCTGAGTGATCGAGATTGGTCACGTGGGAAATAACTAACCAATCTAAAACGTCCATCTAATATAGTGTAATCTGGTCTCCTAAAAACTTATTATTATTATTTTGATTATTATTATACTTCTGAACTTTAGAGTGTGTGGACGTATTTTTGGTTCACTCCCATCCCAAATGTTTTAAACTTAATTAATCTCTGTCCATTACCTGTCGGTGTCGTTTAAATTGTAATGTTTGCAATTACTTAATCCTATTATTCATAGTTTTAAAGTTATAGTTTTAATATAATAATAACATTCTTTGTAGTATTCAAATTTCATTTAAAATGGTGGAGGAAGACTGTGTTTGAAATAATGCTTGTGATATAAATTTTGCTTTCTTGAGATAACAGGTTGAGGAGAGTCAGTCAGAGACTAAGCTTAAATTAATGACTAAGCAAATGCAGAAATTTCTAACTAGACCTCGTTTATTATCATTAAACTTAAATCGTGGATGATCTGGAAGACCTCCAAAGTCTGGTAGCTCAGTTAAGTAAATCTGTATACAGTTTTCGCACATCTGGTTGCAAACATTTTTGATTTTACAAAAAAAAAAAAAAATTGCATTTTGACAAAAAATTAGGCTTGCCTCTGTTGAGCGTAATATGGACTGTCAAAATGAGGAAAAAATTAATGAACTTATGAGGAGATGCATAACCAAACTAAAGGGTTAAGACTAAGTCTCGGGGACACCAAATTTGGATTCCTGATTAGCAGGAAGTTGGTGACGTAGGAAATAACTAACCAATCAAGAACGACAACACTAACAAAGTGTAAACTAATCAAGTCTCGAAGTATGAAATGGGCGGATTACCGAAATCTCTTGTCCCCAAACCTTAATATTAACCAAATAAAGTTATCCACGATCTTCAAATGCGAGTCGATGACCTTGACCACTCCCAAAGGTTTAATAAGTTAATCTCGTGTAGCCCAAAATAAACTAGTATTTATCGGATAATACTGATGATGTTCCAAAGATTGAAAGCGTTCTCTCCTTAAATGATAATTCATCTACAAAAATTGAATCATTTGAAGTAAAAATTCTCTTGAATGAATATCAATAAAAAGAAACTTTTGACGCCGCAACAATCCAAGTTCTCTTGCGTACTTCGTCAGCTGGAAAAGCCTCCTCCAAATTCAGACTTTGTATCCTTGGTTAGGAAAGAAACTCTCTCTGTTAAAAGGGCTACGTCGTGGCCAGTGTCGTAACACCGCTTACCGTTAAGCGACATTGGGTCTGGGAGTGTTGGATGGGAGACCGTCTTCTACGTCAAGACTATGTAAACTCGTGGTTGGAATCTCCCGTAGAACCGAAGGTCCCCTCAATCATATGACCTTATATGTTGCGAAGGAGGTTAAACAACCCCATCATTACATAACCTAATAGCTTTATATTCTTATGATAACTTTATAATCTACAGGGTGTCCCATAAGTCCGGTCTCGTACGAAAATTTACCTTAAAATTAAGTTTGCAAAAGTAATACATTAAAACTAAAACAAATATTCAAATTGATCTCTTGTTTTGGGTTCTTTTTTTTGTCGCAGGTAGAATAACACCCAATGGCTAATATGGAAGCTAGTTACACTCTTGATGAAAAGTTACACGTGATCAAAAGTGTTTTTCAATTGTAACGATCTTTTGTGTAATTATCTTTGTTAAAGAGACTTTTTCTAGTTATTTTGTACTTGTATAATTTGATTGGGATCACCTGAAGATCAGGGCCCCCAGCCTTCTTTAGTTAGCTTTATAAGGCTAACTAACGAAAATATCACGACCTAACCTAACCAATCGTCAAGGGCGTACAGTTGACCTAACGATTGGTTAGGTTAGGCCGTAATATTTTAAGGCTAACTAGAGAAGGCTTGTGGCCGTGATCTTCAGGTGATCCTTTGATTGTTTTACTTTCCTTTGTATCTTTAGGATTATTGGGGACTGATGAAGTGGGTTCTTTCCCCCCCTTTATTCTTTTAAATACTATTATGAATGATTTACGTTCGATAGATCTTACTGATAGTTTCTTATTTTCAAATCATCATCATTATTGTTATCAGTGATTTCACTCCCTTTTTGTAATTAATGAACCCAGTGGCGGTCCTAGCTTACATGGCGCCCTGGGCGAACCTCACCTTCAGCGCCCCCCCCCCTGTTCGCCAACACACACACATTCGAATCCCCCCAAAATAAAAGGACAGACATAACTCTTTCACAAAATAACTTTTTATTGGACTAATTGTTGGAACTTCAGAACCAAAACAAAGACTCAAATTTCTGAATTTTACAAATCCTTCATCACGTAAATAGAATAACTCACTTAAGAGAATGTAATTATGATACTATGAACAGGAAAAAAAATACAATTAAATTGCACAACTGCCATAAATAAACTAGAGAATCAAATTTCTAAATTGTACAAATGCTCTATCACATAAATAGAATAAGACACTTAAGAGAGGGTAATTATTATGCTACACACTTGAACAAGAAACAAATAAATTGCACAACTGCCATCTAAAGCCTGACTCTTCTTACCTTCCTTGATGCAAAGTCATTGCTCTTTTATTATTTATTTTATTTTATTTTTTATTTTATTTATTTCTTTATTTATTTATTCTTATTTTATTTTTTTTTTTTTGCAGGCGCTCATGCCGCCCTCCACAAATGCCGCCCTGTGCGGCTGCCATATTGCCCATGAGGAACCGCCACTGAATGAACCGAATCGTATCGATTTTGACAAGTTTTACGTACTGTGTTGACGTATCCTATATTTTTTATCTTTAGTTTATACAATTTATTGATGTAATCGGTTAGTTATTTATTTTAATCGTAAGATGTATATATTTATTGATGTTTATGCTTAAGGAATAAATTATATTCAACTTCTAACGTCAAAAGGACCAAATAAGTTTAAAAGCCTCTCGAGACAGCTTAGGTTTTAAGCAGAACATTCCACGCTCTCAGTTCGAAATAGGTTTTGGGTCATATTTACACAAACCATTTTATAATGAGGATAGTTTCTGTGTATACCTTTTATTCACTATTTGCTGCTGTAGTTCATTGTTCATGTTGTTCGTTGTTTAAATGTTGGTAATAAATAATGATTACGTAAAAGATGAGCAGTGAGAAATATAAAGTCATTCCAGATGGTGAATTAATGAGTAGGTTTGGTTATTTATAAGAAATTAGGGTGCTTTTTTAATAGATAAACAATGATGATGATCCGCCTTCCTTTTTAATTATGGTAAGTATGAGCTTATTAATATACAGGGTGTCCCATAAGTCCGGTCTTGAGAGAAAATTTAATTTAAATTAAATTTAGCAAAGTTATAGAACTAAAACCAATCTTCATATAGATGAGAGGCCTTTTCCTCAGGAATATAACTCTCTCCCATATTAGCTATTGAGTGTTATTCTACCTGCAACAACAGAGAGGTCTCAAAACAAGATATCAATTTGAACATTTGTTTGTTTTAATGTATTACTTTTGTAAATTTAATTTAAAATAAGTTTTCCTATGAGACAGGACTTACGGGACACCCTGTCTAATGTCACTCAATAGATGCCTTAATTAAGGAAGCTTAAACTGCCGAAGTGAAGTGCTTTAAGGACCACGTAGATCTAGAAAACTCCATGGAGCTTTTTTTTTAATAATTAGGCCAATATAATTGATTAAGTCAAAGGGATTTTATATTGCTCCTAAACTTCAATGTTGAGAGATTGATGAACTCCAGTTGATTTTAATCAACATTCGTTGATGTTTGGTATAGAAAAATGTTTTTTGATGAAAGTTTAATGTTTTACGATAAAGTTTGGTTTATTTCATTTAAGTTCTGAGTTTGTTTCATTATCTGTTTGAGAAATGTTATTTTGAAAGTGATTTGTAGTTAATATTCGTGCTTTATCCATACTTGCTTTGTATTTAAATTATTAAAGTGGTGGTTTTAAGTATGTGTGCGACTGCTAAAATTAATGCAATTTTGTACTGTGTGAAGAGGCGACTCGAAGCCACAGGTCCTCTTCCCAGTCGCTCATTATCAGGTGGGATGTTATTTGTGGTCACAGACATTTGATTTAACCCTTTAAGTCCTGAATTTTTTGTAGAGTTAAGTTATAAATGCGTGTATTTGAAACGTTAGCAATTTGTACCTTTCGTCCTTAAAGGGTTAACTTGGGTTACGTAAAAACCCATTTAGTTTTAGGCTACAGTTTCTCCTTCGCAGTCGTTCATTTATTAGGGGGATTTGAATAGTGGTCACGAACATTGATTTAACTTAGATTTTTAGCTTCTTAGCTGAATTACAACCTATTTAATATACTTCAAGGTTGACGATGAATTAAATTCTAGCTTTAAATATTTAGTGGCAATATACTGTGGGTTCTATGACTTGAAACAAGTGGACAAGTCGTCTCTTTAAGTGAAATAGTTTAATTCAAATTCACTTTTTTCTAGAATTTTTCGAATTCAAAACAAACGCGATTTGTTTAAGATTTACCGATTATCATCATTGAAGGTACTACTACTGTTCTGCGAGTCTTTAAAAAGAAGTTATGTTCCATTCCATTGCAGGCACCATCGGCTTAGATAGGTTTTATTTGGTTCTACAGAAGTTCCGTTGTAATCTTTTTCACTGCAAATGATTCTCTTGAAACTTAGTCCAATTTAGGATTGAAGTACTGTATTTTTTTTTCCCTAAATTAAGGAGTTGAATAATGGGAGGTTATCTTTTAGATAAAATTTGAAATGAGCTTGCAGCTAATTACACGTAACATATTATTCCAGGCTGTTATAAGATTAGGCATGTGATTCTTCGTTAAAGAACAGTTGAAAGTAACGTCAAAGTTTTATTAAATATTTATGTCCCTGATATTTAACTTTAAAATCTCGCAGGGCGTGTTAATATAAATAGAAAATAGCTTTGTTGAGCGATGATATTATTGATAGAAATATATCTGTTAATGAATTTAAAAAATTTTGATTAGGAAAGGCTGCTAAATTTGTTTTTAAGGGAATTGTTCTATATATTTAACGTTATTCAGTCTTAATTGTCACAAAACTTGGAAAAAATTATGCAATGAGTGAGAATTCGTGAGATTAGTTTATTTCTTGGAGTTTCTGATGATTTCGGTCATGGAGAGATTTATAGCTTGGCAATAACCGAATTTTAGTTATTCAAACAGAATTAGGTTTATTTATGAGAGTTATCTTGCCTTCAGGAACTTAATTGCTTTGCAAAATTTCCATACGTTGTTAAAGAAATCAAAGATGTTTAAAAGCCATTTTTGAAACTATCCATTATTTGCCTCCATTGTCAGTGGGTCTTCCTCCATACATTCCTCAGTGGTCTTATTTTGATATATGTTAGTCTAGAAAGTGGAACTTTAGAGCTTCCAACTGCTGTTTGAAATACTTCGGGTCAATGGCTCGAGTTTCTATCAAGTTTCTAGGAACACCGTTTCCTCCTTCAGCTCTTAGCACTGTTTCCAAGGTTTCGCAATTTGTCCTCGTACTGTTAATTTCAGTTTAAGCTTGTCTCGCTCTTAAGTTTTTGCGATCACTTTACGGACATTTCATTTGTAACGCAAGAAGAAGTTGGTTGTCCGTTTGTAGTGCATACATTTACCGCTGTTACGGAGTTCCTCATTTATAACGTCCAAAAGTTTCGGCATCTGAAGTAATGGACTCTGTAACAGCTCTTTAAGAGGAGACTCGCAAAGACCGTTTGTAATGACCTCTTTGGAAACTGCTGTACACCTTTTAAAACCAAATCATTCGTAAAAAAACTAATGTAAATTTGAAAGAGGAAACATTTGGAAATTTGATGGCGATTCATGGTAAAAGCATCTTTGATACTGTCAACATATATCGTTTTTTCAGGCAGCAGCAGCTAATTTAGCTTTAAAAAGCCAAGAATTTTGTAGCAGTATTTCTTATAACGTTTATAGATACAAGTTGTTCTTTTAGTAAGGCATAACTTTTTAAATATATCTAAGGCTTTAAGATGATTATATTTATGCAAAAAGGTTTTAAACAGAATGACAATTATTTAACTAGTAAAAAAAATTATTTGCTTAATAAATTTATTTGAAATTTTGTTTGATTTCCTTGCAAACATTTAAAAATTTTAGAAGCAAGATTTGGTGTCGGTTGAACGGACTGAAATAATTTTTTCTCAAACATTTTGTTGTGTACCCTTTGGATATTGGTTTTCGCACCCCCCCCCTCGTATTTTACCAACCCTAGTTCCTGTTTCATCTTGTCAATAAATTTGTGCCCCAGAAAAGGTTTGTTTTGGAGTGTTATGTATAGTTGTTAATCTCGAGATTTTATTTTTATACAAAAAGATGAGGGTAATAACACTGATTTGATTCAAATTCACTTTGGAAACTGCAACACCAGACAAATTTTCCCGCAGGACTTTTCATTGCAATGAAACCCATGAGCGAAAACCGAGTAATTTCTGACAAACCATCATTATTAAGATATTCTGACTGAACTTTAAACGGAGTTTGCACTCATGATATCGGCCTAAAGTTTGTTGCAGTTGAACTGTAGCATCGGTTCCAGTAGTCGGAACACACTTGTCCGTAAGGTAAGTATGACCCAGCTTATCCCGATGGTATCTGAATGCGTCATAAGGCAATTCTAAACTTAGATATGACAGCAAAGTCGAGTCGGGAATAATGTGACGTCAGTCTCCCCCACATCTGACGTTCGATATTAACTCAGATACTTTAATATAAAAACGCTAGATAGTAAGTCTCTCTCTCTCTCTCCCCCCAAATGCGAGGGGACTAATACAACCACTTTTCGTGGAAAGCTTTTTCTTCCACACAAGGATGCTATCGTCAGTAGCGTTCCCTATAATAGGACAATGTAACCCAGCTGGGATTTAGTTTCTCCCGAGTCAGAGACTTATTGGCCTCATTATGAGGTCATTGCCTCCTGGAGTTTGCACCTCTAAAATTTCAAAACTAATTTGCGCCTAACCCAACATAACTCGCGTTGTACAGGATGGGTCCAAAGTTGCGCACCATAGGAGTTTTCGGTGTTGACTATTATTTTTTTAGATAGGGAATGGCTGCGAAATTAACAATAGGAAAGAGGTGAGCTTGGTTTTAATGTATGGAATACCAGGTATTAGAAAGTGATGAGTCGCTGCAGAATCTAAATTCTATAGAGCCACCCTGTATATCGTGTAATTTATTTTTTCCCATTTTTGTTCTGACCCAGTGACTTCCCGACTGTTACCCGCCTTCCTCCTCTAATTCTTGATATTACCAAAGAACAGGTATCATTCTTTTGCCCAAGTACATACTGAAGTAAGGTGATAATGCAACCCACTTCAATCTTCTCGGACAAAGGTAGTCATCCAAGTTGTTTACTTACCCTCGGTACATACTAGAAGTAGAAAGGATCAAAATATGAAGTACCAGTGACATCGACATAGGAATTGGCAGTATAATTTCAAAATTGCTGATTATACTAAACTTGGGAGACGAACAAAATCAGTGGCAGAACGTTTGTAGATTAAAGATATTAATAAGTTACGCGAATAGGCAGAAATTTGGCAAATGAACTTTAATAGAGATAAATGTAAAACGTTGTATAAATATATCGGTAGAAACAGTGTTAAAGAATAATATGCATGACGAGAAACGATTGGTTGTTAGGAAAGACAATTAAGCCGACAAACTTAAACCGAGTAAGCAATGTATTGAAGAGATTAGAAAAGCTAAAATGGAATCTCGGTTTATTGGTAGGTTCAGGAGGTGATTAAAAGGAGGAAAGATGCTAAAAAGAAGTGGGACACATCTGGTAGACAAGAGGATAGAGAAAGCTATAGGCGAAAAAGGAGGCGAAGAAGGGAGTGGCAAGAGCCAAGGCACAGGCGATGGATGAAGTATATAAAGAGTTGGAGACACCGGCGGGAGAGAGAAAGATCCTTAGAATAGCGAAGGCTAGGGATAAGGCGAGTAAAGATTTTACTCAAATTAAACGGGTAAAGGATGGGCAGGGAGTGGTCTTAAAGGATCAGGATAAAATCATGGATAGATGGAAAGTTATTTTGAACATCTGTTAAATGAGGAAAACCCAAGGGTTATTTTTGAAGATGGTGTCCCAAATCAAGGGTTAACTTCAGGAGTGAGTAGGGAGGAGGTGAAGGTGGCGTTGAAAGGAATGAAGAAGGGGAAGGCATTGGGACCGGATGGGATACCAGTGGAGGCGTGGAATTGTTTGGGAGATGAGGGCATAGATCTATTGTGGGATCTGATGCAGAAGATATATGAACAAGAGGAAATGCCGGAGGAGTGGGGGATAGTACACTCGTACCTATCTACAAAGAGAAAGGGGACATCCAGGATTGTGGAAATTATAGGGGAATAAAGCTTATGTCACACACGATGAAGGTTTGGGAAAGGATTATAGAGAAAAGGTTAAGAGAAGAGACAACCGTGGGGGAAGAGCAGTTGGGTTTCATGCCAGGTAGGGGAACAACTGATGCGATTTTTGCATTGAGGCAGTTGATGGAGAAACACCGGGAGCGACAAAAGGGACTGCACATGGTTTTCATCGACCTAGAGAAAGCATATGATAGAGTGCCACGCCAGGAGGTTTGGAGGTGTATGAGAGAGAAAGGTGTGCCGGAGAAGTACGTTAGGTTGGTGCAAAGTATGTATGAAGGAGCAAGGACCCAGGTTAGGAGTAGTGTAGGTTTAACGGAATGGTTCCCCGTGAGGGTTGGTCTACATCAGGGATCTTCTTTGAGCCCGTACCTTTTTGTTTTGATTATGGATGTGTTGGCCCAGGGGATAAAAGATCAATCCCTTGGTGTATGCTCTTTGCAGACGATATTGTTCTGTGCAGCAACAGGAGAGAAGTAGTAGAAAGAAAATTGGAGGAATGGAGGAGGGCTTTTGAAGACAGAGGGTTGAAAATCAGCAGAAAGAAAACGGAGTACCTGAGGTTCTACGAAAATCAAGACTCATAAATTAGTTTAGAGGGAGCGAGGTTAAAGAGAGTAAGTAAGTTTACGTACTTGGGATCGACAGTGGCTGAGGACGGTGAGCTGGACACAGAAATAACACACAGAGTGCAATCTGGTTGGAAAAATTGGAAGAAAGTTTCAGGGGTGTTGTGTGACCGAAGAATAGGCGCAAGGGTTAAGGGAAAGGTGTATAAGACTGTGGTAAGACCGGCTATGATGTACGGGGCTGAGTCTTGGGCTATAAAGAAAGATCATGAGAAAAGACTAGATGTAACGATGAGATGAGATGTGCGGAGTGACAAGGTTGGATAGAGTAAGGAATGAAAGGATAAGGGGCACAACAAAGGTTGGAGAAATCTCGAGGAAGATACAAGAAAGTAGACTGAAATGGTATGGACATGTGATGAGAGGGGACGAAGATTATGTGGGTAAGAGAACGATGAATATGGAGGTGCATGGCAGGAGAAAGAGAGGCAGACCGAAGCGAAGGTGGATGGAGAAGGTGAGGGACGATTTGAGGGAGATGGGTTTGTCGGGGGAAGAAGCCCAGGACCGGGCTGGGTGGAGGAGGCTGGTCAGAAACGCCGACCCCGCATAGAGGCGGGAACGGGCGAAGAGAAAGAAGAAGATTCAAATTTAAATGCTGAAAACGCTGCTATAATTATATAATTCCTTGGTATGCCCCACCTGGAATACTGCGTTCAGTTCTGGTCTCCATATTTGCGACAAGCTAAAGAATGGCGAGAGTGCAACGATGGGCTTCCAAGATGATTCTCAGGCTTAGAAACGAGACTTATAATGCCCCTTCAGAAATGTTAAATTTATTTTCGCTTATTAAAAAGATGGGTTCAAGATTTAATCACTTTGTTTAAAATGATTAAAGGTTTTGATAACGTTGACACCGAAAAATATTTCGCCTTCAAAAATGCAGATAGAACTCGTGGTAATGGTCTGAAATTTGTGGGTAAATATTTTAATTCTAATGAAGCTAAGCCTTTTTTTTCTCCAACTATGTCGTTAATTTATGGAATAGATCGCCAGCCAGCGTAGTTCAAAGTAATTCAGTAGAGTCTTTGAAAGAGAGTAGTTGCTTATCTTGTTTTAAACCCGATTTAGAAGCATTTTAAATGCAAAAAACTTTTTTTCTACATGGTCAAAATATGAAAATAAAAACCTAATACACAGAGTTCATTTCCACAACAGTTTCGATGCCCACTGGCATCATCCTCTGGTGGATACAGAAAAACGAAGAATGCCAGTGGGCATCGAAACTGTTGTGGAAATAAACTGTATCTATTAGAGTGGGTTTTTATTTTCATATTTAGAAGCATTTGTTAGCGCATAAAAGTATTGTAGAATTTTCACTCGGATTCTCTCCTTTGCTTTAAAATTTTTACTCGTCTTTAAATTTCCTTCATTTCTTTGAACCTTTTTAAACAGTCTCGTAGGAATCAGTTGGTCTATTTCTATTTCTGTTTGGTGTCATTTGTATTCTTTTGTTTAGGAAAGTTTGTAATCAAGAAGCTGATTTCAGAAGTAGTATTTATCAATCGAGTCTATTTTTTTCTTTTTAGACTTTGTTCTGTGTGCTTCATAGTCTTTGACCTTTTGGCGCTCAATTTTGGAGAGCCAACCGTAGCCCGTGTTTCAACTGTAATTAGGAAGAGATTTTTGGTATTTATGAAAAGTTTTCTCCGTTATAAGCACTGTCACGCCCCTAAACGAATTAATTCCTAATAAACTCCGAAGATGTTCACATATGTTGAAACAAAACAAAAACACTGTTGGGGAAACAGGAGATTTTTATACTTAATAATAATACTTTCATCAATATTGTACTTTTTATGGGATTTATCTCGTGCCAGTAAAGTTTATCATTATTATTATCAAGATAATGATGATAATAATAATAAGAATTAATTTTTATTTTTCTTCTGACTTCCTAAATGAATTTCTCTTAACTAAACAAAATTGATTAAGCAAATAAAAATTAAAAATTAACTATTTCAGAGACGCATTAAAATTTGGGATCAAGTAAAGATAAGCACCCCCAGCTTCTTTAATTAGCCTTATAAGGCTAACTAACGAAAATATCACGACCTAACCTAACCAATCGTCAAGGGCGTAGAGTTGACTTAACGATTGGTTAGGTTAGGTCGTGATATTTTCGTTAGTTAGCCTTATAAGGCTAATTAAAGAAGGCTGGGGGTGCTTATCTTTACTTGATCCCAAATTTGTAATATGAGAAACAATAAGAGAAAGAGTCGTAACATTTCATAACAAATATCGAAAGTGTTCAGAACAGCCATGTTCCCTTTTTAATAATTAACTTTTTTATTTGCATTTTTTTAACCCTGCATTATAATTATTTCAAACATAGTTCCCACAACTATCTTAACTGGTCTCAATTCCCCATAATTTATCCTCTTTTTGTTTCATTAGACTTCATTTATTTTTTACAAAAATTAAAACTTTATGCAGTAGTTATACCATATAGATGGATGGTCAAACAGTACGCCAGCTATTTCTTCAAATTTTCACTATTTGTTGATTGGGTACTTCCCTGTTATCCCGGACCCCGGACTTTTTGCCAGTTGCCAGACTTCAGTTTTGACAGAATATTTTCGTTAAAACTAACGAAAATATCACTTAACGTCTTAACCTAACCCTACCAACTAATTAGGTTAATTGAATGCCCGGTTAGGTAAATTGTACCCCTTGATAATTGGTTAGGTTAAGTCGTGATATTTTCGTTAGTTTTAACGAAAATATTCCTTGTCAAAATTGAAGTTTGGCAACTGGAAAAAACTCTGGGGTCTGGAATAACAAGAAAGTACCGTTGAGTGTTATTAGTATCAGTAAATATTAAGTTTCGCGGACACTAAATTTTTGACAAAGTCGAAATTTGTTACAAAGATCCTGAGTGATCGAGATTGGTCACGTGGGAAATAACTAACCAATCTAAAACGTCCATCTAATATAGTGTAATCTGGTCTCCTAAAAACTTATTATTATTTTGATTATTATTATACTTCTGAACTTTAGAGTGTGTGGACGTATTTTTGGTTCACTCCCATCCCAAATGTTTTAAACTTAATTAATCTCTGTTCATTACCTGTCGGTGTCGTTTAAATTGTAATGTTTGCAATTATTTAGTCCTATTAGTCATAGTTTTAAAGTTATAGCTTTAATATAATAACATTCTTTAGAAAGCGTTTCAAATTTCATTTAAAATGCGGAGGAAGACTGTGTTTAAAATAATGCTTGTGATATAAATGTTGCTTTCTTGCGATAACAGGTTGAGGAGAGTCAGTCAGAGACTAAGCTTAAATTAATGACTAAGCAAATGCAGAAATTTCTAACTAGACCTTGTTTATTATTATTAAACTTAAATCGTGGATGATCTGGAAGACCTCCAAAGTCTGGTAGCTCAGGTAAGTAAATCTGTATACAGTTTTCGCACATCTGGTTGCAAACATTTTTATGATTTTACAAAAAAAAAAAAAAAAAAAAAAATCACATTTTTACAAAAAAAATGGCTTGCCTCTGTTGAGCGTAATATGGACTGTCAAAATGATGAGATACATAACCAAACTAAAGGGGGTTAGACTAAGTCTCGGGGACACCAAATTTGGATTCCTGATTAGCAGGAAGTTGGTGACGTTGGAAATAACTAACCAATCATGAACGACAACACTAACAATTTAACAAAGTGTAAACTAATCAAGTCTCGAAGTATGAAATGGGCGGATTACCGAAATCTCTTGTCCCCAAAACTTAATATTAACCAAATAAAGTTATCCACGATCTTCAAATGCGAGTCGATGACCTTGACCACTCCCAAAGGTTTAATAAGTTAATCTTGTGTAGCCCAAAATAAACTAGTATTTATCGGATAATACTGATGATGTTCCAAAGATTGAAAGCGTTCTCTCCTTAAATGATAATTCATCTACAAAAATTGAATCATTTGAAGTAAAAATTCTCTTGAATGAATATCAATAAAAAGAAACTTTTGACGCCGCAACAATCCAAGTTCTCTTGCGTACTTCGTCAGCTAGAAAAGCCTCCTCCAAATTCAGACTTTGTATCCTTGGTTTGGAAAGAAACTCTGTTAAAAGGGCTACGTCGTGGCCAGTGTCGTAACACCGCTTACCGTTAAGCGACATTGGGTCTGGGAGTTGTTGGATGGGAGACCGTCTTCTACGTCAAGACTATGTAAACTCGTGGTTGGAATCTCCCGTAGAACCGAAGGTCCCCTCAATCATATGACCTTATATGTTGCGAAGGAGGTTAAACAACCCCATCATTACATAACCTAATAGCTTATATTCTTATAATAACTTTATAATCTACAGGGTGTCCCATAAGTCCGGTCTCGTACGAAAATTTACCTTAAAATTAAATTTGCAAAAGTAATATTAAAACTAAAACAAATATTCAAATTGATCTCTTGTTTTGGGTTCTTTTTTTTGTCGCAGGTAGAATAACACCCAATGGCTAATATGGAAGCTAGTTACACTCTTGATGAAAAGTTACACGTGATCAAAAGTGTTTTTCAATTGTAACGATCTTTTGTGTGTAATTATCTTTGTTAAAGAGACTTTTTCTAGTTATTTTGTACTTGTGTAATTTGATTGGGATCACCTGAAGATCAGGGCCCCCAGACTTCTTTAGTTAGCTTTATAAGGCTAACTAACGAAAATATCACGACCTAACCTAACCAATCGTCAAGGGCGTACAGTTGACCTAACGATTGGTTAGGTTAGGCCGTGATATTTTAAGGCTAACTAGAGAGGCTTGGGCCGTGATCTTCAGGTGATCCTTTGATTGTTTTACTTCCTTTGTATCTTTAGGATTATTGGGGACTGATGGAGTGGGTTCCTCCCCCCCTTTATTCTTTTAAATACTATTATGAATGATTTACGTTCGATAGATCTTACTGATAGAAGTTTCTTATTTTCAAATCATCATCATTATTGTTATCAGTGATTTCACTCCCTTTTTATAATTAATGAACCGAATCGTATCGATTTTGACAAGTTTTACGTACTGTGTTGACGTATCCTATATTTTTTATCTTTTAGTTTATACAATTTATTGATGTAATCGGTTATTTATTTATTTTAATCGTAAGATGTATATATTTATTGATGTTCATGCTTAAGGAATAAATTATATTCAACTTCTAACGTCAAAAGGACCAAATAAGTTTAAAAGCCTCTCGAGACAGCTTAGGTTTTAAGCAGAACATTCCACGCTCTCAGTTGGAAATAGGTTTTGGGTCATATTTACACAAACCATTTTATAATGAGGATAGTTTCTGTGTATACCTTTTATTCACTGTTTGCTGCTGTAGTTCATTGTTCACTTTGTTCATGTTGTTCGTTGTTTAAATGTTGGTAATAAATAATGATTAAGTAAAAGATGAACAGAGAGAAATATAAAGTCATTCCAGATGGTGAATTAATGAGTAGGTTTGGTTATTTATAAGAAATTAGGGTGCTTTTTTAATAGATAAATAATGATGATGATGATCCGCCTTCCTTTTTAATTATGGTAAGTATGAGCTTATTTATATACAGGGTGTCCCATAAGTCCGGTCTTAAGGGAAAATTTAATTTAAATTAAATTTAGCAAAGTTATAGAACTAAAACCAATCTTCATATAGATGAGAGGCCTTTTCCTCAGGAATATAACTCTCTCCCATAGCTATTGAGTGTTATTCTACCTGCAACAACAGAGAGGTCTCAAAACAAGATATCAATTTGAACATTTGTTTGTTTTAATGTATTGCTTTTGTAAATTTAATTTAAAATAAGTTTTCCTATGAGACCGGACTTACCGGACACCGTCTAATGTCACACTCAATAGATGCCTTAATTAAGGAAGCTTAAACTGCCGAAGTGAAATGCTTTAAGGACCACGTAGATCTAGAAAACTCCATGGAGCTTTTCTTAATAATTAGGCCAATATAATTAAGTCAAAGGGATTTTATATTGCTCCTAAACTTCAATGTTGAGAGATTGATGAACTCCAGTTGATTTTAATCAACATTCGTTGATGTTTGGTATAGAAAAATGTTTTTTGATGAAAGTTTAATGCTTTTACGATAGTTTGGTTTATTTCATTTAAGTTCTGAGTTTGTTTCATTATCTGTTTGAGAAATGTTATTTTGCAAGTGATTTGTAGTTAATATTCCTGCTTTATCCATACTTGATTTGTATTTAAATTATTAAAGTGGTGGTTTTAAGTAGTATGTGTGCGACTGCTAAAATTAATGAAATTTTGTACTGTGTGAAGAGGCGACTCGAAGCCACAGGTCCTCTTCCCAGTCGTTCATTATTAGGTGGGATGTTATTTGTGGTCACAGGCATTTGATTTAACCCTTTAAGTCCTGAATTTTTTGTAGAGCTAAGTTATAAATGCGTGTATTTGAAACGTTAGCAATTTGTACCTTTCGTCCTTAAAGGTTAATTTGGGTTACGTAAAAACCCATTTAGTTTTAGGCTAGTTTCTCCTTCCCAGTCGTTCATTTATTAGGGGGATTTGAATAGTGGTCACGAACATTGATTTAACTTAGATTTTTAGCTTCTTAGCTGAATTACAACCTATTTAATATACTTCAAGGTTGACGATGAATTAAGTTCTGGCTTTAAATATTTAGTGGCAATATAGTTTGGGTTCTATGACTTGAATCAAGTGGATAAGTCGTCTCTTTAAGTGAAATAGTTTAATTGAAATTTACTTTCAGTTCTAGAATTTTTCGAATTCAAAACAAACGCGATTTGTTTAAGATTTACCGATTATCATCATTGAAGGTACTACTTCTGTTCTGCGAGTCTTTAAAAAGAAGTTATGTTCCATTCCATTGCAGGCACCATCAGCTTAGATAGGTTTTATTTGGTTCTACAGAAGTTCCGTTGTAATCTTTTTCACTGCAAATGATTCTCTTGAAACTTAGTCCAATTTAGGATTGAAGTACTGTATTTTTTTTTCCCTAAATTAAGGAGTTGAATAATGGGAGGTTATCTTTTAGATAAAATTTGAAATGAGCTTGCAGCTAATTACACGTAACATATTATTCCAGGCTGTTATAAGATTAGGCATGTGATTCTTCGTTAAAGAACAGTTGAAAGTAACGTCAAAGTTTTATTAAATATTTATGTCCCTGATATTTAACTTTAAAATCTCGCAGGGCGTGTTAATATAAATAGAAAATAGCTTTGTTGAGCGATGATATTATTGATAGAAATATATATGTTAATGAATTTAAAAAATTTTGATTAGGAAAGGCTGCTAAATTTGTTTTTAAGGGAATTGTTCTATATATTTAACGTTATTCAGTCTTAATTGTCACAAAACTTGGAAAAAATGGTGCAATGAGTGAGAATTCGTGAGATTAGTTTATTTCTTGGAGTTTCTGATGATTTCGGTCATGGAGAGATTTATAGCTTGGCAATAACCGAATTTTAGTTATTCAAACAGAATTAGGTTTATTTATGAGAGTTATCTTGCCTTCAGGAACTTAATTGCTTTGCAAAATTTCCATACGTTGTTAAAGAAATCAAAGATGTTTAAAAGCCATTTTTGAAACTATCCATTATTTGCCTCCATTGTCAGTGGGTCTTCCTCCATACATTCCTCAGTGGTCTTATTTTGATATATGTTAGTCTAGAAAGTGGAACTTTAGATCTTCCAACTGCTGTTTGAAATACTTCGGGTCAAGGGCTCGAGTTTCTATCAAGTTTCTAGGAACACCGTTTCCTCCTTCAGCTCTTAGCACTGTTTCCAAGGTTTCGCAATTTGTCCTCGTACTGTTAATTTCAGTTTAAGCTTGTCTCGCTCTTAAGTTTTTGCGATCACTTTACGGACATTTCATTTGTAACGCAAGAAGAAGTTGGTTGTCCGTTTGTAGTGCATACATTTACCGCTGTTACGGAGTTCCTCATTTATAACGTCCAAAAGTTTCGGCATCTGAAGTAATGGACTCTGTAACAGCTCTTTAAGAGGAGACTCGCAAAGACCGTTTGTAATGACCTCTTTGGAAACTGCTGTACACCTTTTAAAACCAAATCATTCGTAAAAAAACTAATGTAAATTTGAAAGAGGAAACATTTGGAAATTTGATGGCGATTCATGGTAAAAGCATCTTTGATACTGTCAACATATATCGTGTTTTCAGTCAGCAGCAGCTAATTTAGTACTTTAAAAAGCCAAGAATTGTGTAGCAGTATTTCTTATAACGTTTATAGATACAAGTTGTTCTTTTAGTAAGGCATAACTTTTTAAATATATCTAAGGCTTTAAGATGATTATATTTATGCAAAAAGGTTTTAAACAGAATGACAATTATTTAACTAGTAAAAAAAATTATTTGCTTAATAAATTTATTTGAAATTTTGTTTGATTTCCTTGCAAACATTTAAAAATTTTAGAAGCAAGATTTGGTGTCGGTTGAACGGACTGAAATAATTTTTTCTCAAACTTTTTGTTGTGTACCCTTTGGATATTGGTTTTCGCACCCCCCCCCTCGTATTTTACCAACCCTAGTTCCTGTTTCATCTTGTCAATAAATTTGTGCCCCAGAAAAGGTTTGTTTTGGAGTGTTATGTAAATATTGTTAATCTCGAGATTTTATTTCTTATACAAAAAGATGAGGGTAATAACACTGATTTGATTCAAATTCACTTTGGAAACTGCAACACCAGACAAATTTTCCCGCAGGACTTTTCATTGCAATGAAACCCATGAGCGAAAACCGAGGAATTTCTGACAAACCATCATTATTAAGATATTCTGACTGAACTTTAAACGGAGTTTGCACTCATGATAACGGCCTAAAGTTTGTTGCAGTTGAACTGTAGCATCGGTTCCAGTAGTCGGAACACACTTGTCCGTAAGGTAAGTATGACCCAGCTTATCCCGATGGTATCTGAATGCGTCATAAGGCAATTCTAAACTTAGACATGACAGCAAAGTCGAGTCGGGAATAATGTGACGTCAGTCTCCCCCACATCTGACGTTCGATATTCACTCAGATACTTTAATATAAAAACGATAGACTAGTAAGTCTCTTCCCCCCCCCCCAATGCGAGGGGACTAATACAACCACTTTTCGTGGAAAGCTTTTTCTTCCACACAAGGATGCTATCGTCAGTAGCGTTCCCTATAATAGGACAATGTAACCCAGCTGGGATTTAGTTTCTCCCGAGTCAGAGACTTATTGGCCTCTTTATGAGGTCATTGCCTCCTGGAGTTTGCACCTCTAAAATTTCAAAACTAATTTGCGCCTAACCCAACATAACTCGCGTTGTACAGGATGGGTCCAAAGTTGCGCACCATACGAGTTTTCGGTGTTGACTATTATTTTTTTAGATAGGGGATGGCTGCGAAATTAACAATAGGAAAGAGGGTGAGCTTGGTTTTAATGTATGGAATACCAGGTATTAGAAAGTGATGATCGCTGCAGAATCTAAATTCTATAGCGCCACCCTGTATATCGTGTAATTTATTTTTTCCCATTTTTGTTCTGACCCAGTGACTTCCCGACTGTTACCGCCGCCTTCCTCCTATAATTCTTGATATTACCAAAGGACAGGTATCATTCTTTTGCCCAAGTACATACTGAAGTAAAGGTGAAAATGCAACCTACTTCAATCTTCTCGGACAAAGCTAGTCATCCAAGTTGTTTACTTACCCTCGTACATACTAGAAGTAGAAAGGATCAAAATATGAAGTACCAGTGACATCGACATAGGAATTGGCAGTATAATTTCAAAATTGCTGATTATACTAAACTTCAGGGACGAACAAAATCAGTGGCAGAACGTTTGCAGATTCAAGAAGATATAATAAGTTACGCGAATGGGCAGAAATTTGGCAAATGAACTTTAATAGAGATAAATGTAAAACGTTGTATAAATATATCGGTAGAAAGTGTTAAAGAATAATATGCATGACAAGAAACGATTGATTGTTAGGAAAGAGAGAGAATTAAGCCGACAAACTTAAACCGAGTAAGCGATGTTTTGAAGAGATTAGAAAAGCTGAAATGGAATCTAAGGCTTTATTGGTAGGTCATTCAAATTAATGCTGAAAACGCTGCCATAATTATATAATTCCTTGGTTGCCCCACCTGAATACTGCGTTCAGTTCTGGTCTCCATATTTGCGACAAGCTAAAGAATGGCGTGAGTGCAACGATGGGCTTCCAAGATGATTCTCAGGCTTAGAAACGAGACTTATAATGCCCGTTCAGAAATATTAAATTAATTCTCGCTTATTAAAAAGGTGGGTTCAAGATTTAATCAGTGTGTTTAAAATGATTAAAGGTTTTGATAACGTTGACACCGAAAAATATTTCGCCTTCAAAAATGCAGATACTGTAGAACTCGTGGTAATGGTCTGAAATTTGTGGGGTAAATATTTTAATTCTAATGAAGCTAAGCCTTTTTTTCCTCCAACTATATCGTTAATTTATGGAATAGATTGCCAGCCAGCGTAATTCAAAGTAATTCAGTAGTCCTTTAAAAAGAGAGTAGTTGCTTATCTTGCTTTAAACCCGATTTAGAAGCATTTTAAATGCAAAAAACTTCACTTTTTCTACGTGAAGGTCAAAATATGAAAATAAAAACCCACTCTAATAGACAGAGTTTATTTCCACAACAGTTTCGATGCTCACTGGCATCCTACTCTGGTGGATACAGAGAAACGAAGGATGCCAATGGGCATCGAAACTGTTGTGGAAATAAACTCTATTAGAGTGGGTTTTTATTTTCATATTTAGAAGCATTTGTTAGCGCATAAAAGTATTATAGAATTTTCACTCGGATTCTCTCCTTTGCTTTAAAATTTTTACTCGTTTTTAAATTTCCTTCATTTCTTTGAACCTTTTTAAACAGTCTCGTAGGAATCAGTTGGTCTATTTCCATTTCTGTTTCTGGTGTCATTTATATTTGTATATTTTGTTTAGGAAAGTTTGTAATTGTTAATTTATTTATTTGTTGGGTTCAAAATCCCAGCTGAGCCGTGAACGGCCAAATTCTAAAGGGCCAGTGCTACCTACAGCCCAAGTTAAGCTAAAATTAAAATTTACGGATTTGAGATCCTATTAGGTCCTACCTCAGGGTTGCTGACTCGATGCGGGCCTACCTTAGACCTTTGTTACATGAATTTAATATAAACAAAAGGGGTACTATTTATGGTCTTCTTTCTCAACCTTGCAACAACAACGCAACTGGACTATTGCACGATGCAACAATCTTGTATCTAAACAACCAAACTGAATTGCAAGAGAGCTCTCTAACAGACCACACCTGTACGTACGACATCCCACAAACGAGTAGAAAGAACGCGCAGCGCCCCAAAATGATGCCAACAGTGTGACCAAACAATGATGCCACAAGAGCTAAAAAATGCTAGCTCTAAATTAGTAATTTTTCACTAACCTTACAATTATGAGATGGATATATATACACCTTAACTTAATATATACAAGCAATGCTGCATCAATCAGCTTAGTCATCATATCGCCTTGGGACAACAATGGTTCTTCCTCTTCTAGATTTTCTAACAGTAATCAAGAAGAAGCTGATTTCAGAAGTAGTATTTATCAATGGAGTCTATTTTTTTCTTTTTAGACTTTGTTCTGTGTGCTTCATAGTCTTTGACCTTTTGGCGCTCAATTTTGGAGAGCCAACCGTAGCCCGTGTTTCAACTGTAATTAGGAAGAGATGTTTGGTATTTATGAAAGGTTTTCTCCGTTATAAGCACTGTCACGCCCCTAAACGAATTAATTCCTAATAAACTCCGAAGATGTTTACATATGTTGAAACAAAACAAAAACACTGTTGGGGAAACGAGAATTTTTTATACTTAATAATAATAATTCCTAAATGAATTTCTCTTAACTAAACAAAATTTATTAAGCAAATTAAAATAAAAAATTAACTATTTCAGAGACGCATTAAAATTTGTAATATGAGAAACAATAAGATTAAGAGTCGTAACATTTCATAACAAATATCGAAGTGTTCAGAAACCGCCATGTTCCCTTTTTAATAATTAGCTTTTTTATTTGCATTTCTTTGGCCCCGCATTATAATTATTTCAAACATAGTTCCCACAACTATCTTAATTATCTTAACTGGTCTCAATTCCCCATAATCCTCTTTTGTTTCATTAGACTTCATTTATTTTTTACAAAAATTAAAACTCTTTATGCAGTAGTTATACCATATAAGATGGTCATGTAAGATGGTCAAACAATACGTCAGCTATTTCTTCAAATTTTCACCATTTGTTGATTGGGTACTTTCCTGTTAACCCAGACCCCAGACTTTTTTCCAGTTGCCAGACTTCAGTTTTGACAGAATATTTTCGTTAAAACTAACGAAAATATCACGACTTAACGTCTTAACCTAACCCTACCAACTAATTAGGTTAATTGAATGCCCGGTTAGGTAAACTGTACGCCCTTGATAATTGGTTAGGTTAAGTCGTGATATATTCGTTAGTTTTAACGAAAATATTGTTTGTGAAAATTGAAGTTTGGCAACTGGAAAAAGTCTGGGGTCTGGGATAAGAAGAAAGTACCGTTGATTGTTATTAGTATCAGTAAATATTAAGTTTCGCGGACACTAGATTTTTGACAGTCGAAATTTGTTACAAAGATCCTGAGTGATCGAGATTGGTCACGTGGGAAATAAAACCAATCTAAAACGTCCATCTAATATAGTGTAATCTGGTCTCCTAAAAACTTATATTATTTTGATTATTATTATATTTCTGAACTTCAGAGTGTGTGGACGTATTTTGGTTCGCTCCCATCCAAATGTTTTAAACTTAATTAATCTATGTCCATTACCTGTCGGTGTCGTTTAAATTGTAATGTTTGCAATTACTTAATCCTATTATTCATAGTTTTAAAGTTATAGCTTTAATATAATAACATTCTTTGTAAAGTATTTCAAATTTCATTTAAAATGGCGGAGGAAGACTGTTTAAAATAATGCTTGTGATATAAATTTTGCTTTCTTGCGATAACAGGTTGAGGAGAGTCAGTCAGAGACTAAGCTTAAATTAATGACTAAGCAATGCAGAAATTTCTAACTAGACCTCGTTTATTATCATTAAACTTAAATCGTGGATGATCTGGAAGACCTCCAAAGTCTGGTAGCTCAGGTAAGTAAATCTGTATACAGTTTTCGCACATCTGGTTGCAAACATTTTTATGATTTTACAAAAAAAAAAAAAAAAAAATCACATTTTTACAAAAAAATGGCTTGCCTCTGTTGAGCGTAATATGGACTGTCAAAATGATGAGATACATAACCAAACTAAAGGGGGTTAGACTAAGTCTCGGGGACACCAAATTTGGATTCCTGATTAGCAGGAAGTTGGTGACGTTGGAAATAACTAACCAATCATGAACGACAACACTAAAATTTAACAAAGTGTAAACTAATCAAGTCTCGAAGTATGAAATGGGCGGATTACCGAAATCTCTTGTCCCCAAACCTTAATATTAACCAAATAAAGTTATCCACGATCTTCAAATGCGAGTCGATGACCTTGACCACTCCCAAAGGTTTAATAAGTTAATCTTGTGTAGCCCAAAATAAACTAGTATTTATCGGATAATACTGATGATGTTCCAAAGATTGAAAGCGTTCTCTCCTTAAATGATAATTCATCTACAAAAATTGAATCATTTGAAGTAAAAATTCTCTTGAATGAATATCAATAAAAAGAAACTTTTGACGCCGCAACAATCCAAGTTCTCTTGCGTACTTCGTCAGCTGGAAAAGCCTCCTCCAAATTCAGACTTTGTATCCTTGGTTAGGAAAGAAACTCTCTCTGTTAAAAGGGCTACGTCGTGGCCAGTGTCGTAACACCGCTTACCGTTAAGCGACATTGGGTCTGGGAGTTGTTGGATGGGAGACCGTCTTCTACGTCAAGACTATGTAAACTCGTGGTTGGAATCTCCCGTAGAACCGAAGGTCCCCTCAATCATATGACCTTATATGTTGCGAAGGAGGTTAAACAACCCCATCATTACATAACCTAATAGCTTATATTCTTATGACAACTTTATAATCTACAGGGTGTCCCATAAGTCCGGTCTCGTACGAAAATTTACCTTAAAATTAAATTTGCAAAATTAATAATTAAAACTAAAACAAATATTCAAATTGATCTCTTGTTTTGGTTCTTTTTTTTTTGTCGCAGGTAGAATAACACCCAATGGCTAATATGGAAGCTAGTTACACTCTTGATGAAAAGTTACACGTGATCAAAAGTGTTTTTCAATTGTAACGATCTTTTGTGTGTAATTATCTTTGTTAAAGAGACTTTTTCTAGTTATTTTGTACTTGTATAATTTGATTGGGATCACCTGAAGATCAGGGCCCCCAGCCTTCTTTAGTTAGCTTTATAAGGCTAACTAACGAAAATATCACGACCTAACCTAACCAATCGTCAAGGGCGTACAGTTGACCTAACGATTGGTTAGGTTAGGCCGTAATATTTTAAGGCTAACTAGAGAAGGCTTGTGGCCGTGATCTTCAGGTGATCCTTTGATTGTTTTACTTTCCTTTGTATCTTTAGGATTATTGGGGACTGATGGAGTGGGTTCTTTCCCCCCATTTATTCTTTTAAATACTATTATGAATGATTTACGTTCGATAGATCTTACTGATAGTTTCTTATTTTCAAATCATCATCATTATTGTTATCAGTGATTTCACTCCCTTTTTGTAATTAATGAACCCAGTGGCGGTCCTAGCTTACATGGCGCCCTGGGCGAACCTCACCTTCAGCGCCCCCCCCCCTGTTCGCCAACACACACACATTCGAATCCCCCCAAAATAAAGGACAGACATAACTCTTTCACAAAATAACTTTTTATTGGACTAATTGTTGGAACTTCAGAACCAAAACAAAGACTCAAATTTCTGAATTTTACAAATCCTTCATCACGTAAATAGAATAACTCACTTAAGAGACTGTAATTATGATACTATGAACAGGAAAAATACAAATTAAATTGCACAACTGCCATAAATAAACTAGAGAATCAAATTTCTAAATTGTACAAATGCTCTATCACATAAATAGAATAAGACACTTAAGAGAGGGTAATTATTATGCTACACTTTGAACAAGAAACAAAATAAATTGCACCACAGCACAACTGCCATCTAAAGCCTGACTCTTCTTACCTTCCTTGATGCAAAGTCATTGCTCTTTTATTATTTATTTTATTTTATTTTTTATTTTTATTTATTTCTTTATTTATTTATTCTTATTTTTATTTTTATTTTTTTTGCAGGCGCTCATGCCGCCCCTCCACAAATGCCGCCCTGTGCGGCTGCCCATATTGCCCATATGAGGAACCGCCACTGAATGAACCGAATCGTATCGATTTTGACAAGTTTTACGTACTGTGTTGACGTATCCTATATTTTTTATCTCTTAGTTTATACAATTTATTGATGTAATCGGTTAGTTATTTATTTTAATCGTAAGATGTATATATTTATTGATGTTTATGCTTAAGGAATAAATTATATTCAACTTCTAACGTCAAAAGGACCAAATAAGTTTAAAAGCCTCTCGAGACAGCTTAGGTTTTAAGCAGAACATTCCACGCTCTCAGTTGGAAATAGGTTTTGGGTCATATTTACACAAACCATTTTATAATGAGGATAGTTTCTGTGTATACCTTTTATTCACTTTGCTGCTGTAGTTCATTGTTCATGTTGTTCGTTGTTTAAATGTTGGTAATAAATAATGATTACGTAAAAGATAAACAGTGAGAAATATAAAGTCATTCCAGATGGTGAATTAATGAGTAGGTTTGGTTATTTATAAGAAATTAGGGTGCTTTTTTAATAGATAAAAATGATGATGATCCGCCTTCCTTTTTAATTATGGTAAGTATGAGCTTATTAATATACAGGGTGTCCCATAAGTCCGGTCTTAAGGAGAAAATTTAATTTAAATTAAATTTAGCAAAGTTATAGAACTAAAACCAATCTTCATATAGATGAGAGGCCTTTTCCTCAGGAATATAACTCTCTCCCATATTAGCTATTGAGTGTTATTCTACCTGCAACAACAGAGAGGTCTCAAAACAAGATATCAATTTGAACATTTGTTTGTTTTAATGTATTACTTTTGTAAATTTAATTTAAAATAAGTTTTCCTATGAGACCGGACTTACGGGACACCCTGTCTAATGTCACTCAATAGATGCCTTAATTAAGGAAGCTTAAACTGCCGAAGTGAAGTGCTTTAAGGACCACGTAGATCTAGAAAACTCCATGGAGCTTTTTTTTTAATAATTAGGCCAATATAATTGATTAAGTCAAAGGGATTTTATATTGCTCCTAAACTTCAATGTTGAGAGATTGATGAACTCCAGTTGATTTTAATCAACATTCGTTGATGTTTGGTATAGAAAAATGTTTTTTGATGAAAGTTTAATGTTTTTACGATAAAGTTTGGTTTATTTCATTTAAGTTCTGAGTTTGTTTCATTATCTGTTTGAGAAATGTTATTTTGAAAGTGATTTGTAGTTAATATTCCTGCTTTATCCATACTTGCTTTGTATTTAAATTATTAAAGTGGTGGTTTTAAGTAGTATGTGTGCGACTGCTAAAATTAATGCAATTTTGTACTGTGTGAAGAGGCGACTCGAAGCCACAGGTCCTCTTCCCAGTCGCTCATTATCAGGTGGGATGTTATTTGTGGTCACAGGCATTTGATTTAACCCTTTAAGTCCGGAATTTTTTGTAGTTAAGTTATAAATGCGTGTATTTGAAACGTTAGCAATTTGTACCTTTCGTCCTTAAAGGGTTAACTTGGGTTACGTAAAAACCCATTTAGTTTTAGGCTACAGTTTCTCCTTCGCAGTCGTTCATTTATTAGGGGGATTTGAATAGTGGTCACGAACATTGATTTAACTTAGATTTTTAGCTTCTTAGCTGAATTACAACCTATTTAATATACTTCAAGGTTGACGATGAATTAATTCTGGCTTTAAATATTTAGTGGCAATATAGTGGGTTCTATGACTTGAAACAAGTGGACAAGTCGTCTCTTTAAGTGAAATAGTTTAATTCAAATTCACTTTTTTCTAGAATTTTTCGAATTCAAAACAAACGCGATTTGTTTAAGATTTACCGATTATCATCATTGAAGGTACTACTTCTGTTCTGCGAGTCTTTAAAAAGAAGTTATGTTCCATTCCATTGCAGGCACCATCGGCTTAGATAGGTTTTATTTGGTTCTACAGAAGTTCCGTTGTAATCTTTTTCACTGCAAATGATTCTCTTGAAACTTAGTCCAATTTAGGATTGAAGTACTGTATTTTTTTTCCCTAAATTAAGGAGTTGAATAATGGGAGGTTATCTTTTAGATAAAATTTGAAATGAGCTTGCAGCTAATTACACGTAACATATTATTCCAGGCTGTTATAAGATTAGGCATGTGATTCTTCGTTAAAGAACAGTTGAAAGTAAGGTCAAAGTTTTATTAAATATTTATGTCCCTGATATTTAACTTTAAAATCTCGCAGGGCGTGTTAATATAAATAGAAAATAGCTTTGTTGAGCGATGATATTATTGATAGAAATATATCTGTTAATGAATTTAAAAAATTTTGATTAGGAAAGGCTGCTAAATTTGTTTTTAAGGGAATTGTTCTATATATTTAACGTTATTCAGTCTTAATTGTCACAAAACTTGGAAAAAATGGTGCAATGAGTGAGAATTCGTGAGATTAGTTTATTTCTTGGAGTTTCTGATGATTTCGGTCATGGAGAGATTTATAGCTTGGCAATAACCGAATTTTAGTTATTCAAACAGAATTAGGTTTATTTATGAGAGTTATCTTGCCTTCAGGAACTTAATTGCTTTGCAAAATTTCCATACGTTGTTAAAGAAATCAAAGATGTTTAAAAGCCATTTTTGAAACTATCCATTATTTGCCTCCATTGTCAGTGGGTCTTCCTCCATACATTCCTCAGTGGTCTTATTTTGATATATGTTAGTCTAGAAAGTGGAACTTTAGAGCTTCCAACTGCTGTTTGAAATACTTCGGGTCAAGGGCTCGAGTTTCTATCAAGTTTCTAGGAACACCGTTTCCTCCTTCAGCTCTTAGCACTGTTTCCAAGGTTTCGCAATTTGTCCTCGTACTGTTAATTTCAGTTTAAGCTTGTCTCGCTCTTAAGTTTTTGCGATCACTTTACGGACATTTCATTTGTAACGCAAGAAGAAGTAGGTTGTCCGTTTGTAGTGCATACATTTACCGCTGTTACGGAGTTCCTCATTTATAACGTCCAAAAGTTTCGGCATCTGAAGTAATGGACTCTGTAACAGCTCTTTAAGAGGAGACTCGCAAAGACCGTTTGTAATGACCTCTTTGGAAACTGCTGTACACCTTTTAAAACCAAATCATTCGTAAAAAAACTAATGTAAATTTGAAAGAGGAAACATTTGGAAATTTGATGGCGATTCATGGTAAAAGCATCTTTGATACTGTCAACATATATCGTTTTTTCAGGCAGCAGCAGCTAATTTAGTACTTTAAAAAGCCAAGAATTGTGTAGCAGTATTTCTTATAACGTTTATAGATACAAGTTGTTCTTTTAGTAAGGCATAACTTTTTAAATATATCTAAGGCTTTAAGATGATTATATTTATGCAAAAAGGTTTTAAACAGAATGACAATTATTTAACTAGTAAAAAAAATTATTTGCTTAATAAATTTATTTGAAATTTTGTTTGATTTCCTTGCAAACATTTAAAAATTTTAGAAGCAAGATTTGGTGTCGGTTGAACGGACTGAAATAATTTTTTCTCAAACTTTTTGTTGTGTACCCTTTGGATATTGGTTTTCGCACCCCCCCCTCGTATTTTACCAACCCTAGTTCCTGTTTCATCTTGTCAATAAATTTGTGCCCCAGAAAAGGTTTGTTTTGGAGTGTTATGTAAATATTGTTAATCTCGAGATTTTATTTCTTATACAAAAAGATGAGGGTAATAACACTGATTTGATTCAAATTCACTTTGGAAACTGCAACACCAGACAAATTTTCCCGCAGGACTTTTCATTGCAATGAAACCCATGAGCGAAAACCGAGGAATTTCTGACAAACCATCATTATTAAGATATTCTGACTGAACTTTAAACGGAGTTTGCACTCATGATAACGGCCTAAAGTTTGTTGCAGTTGAACTGTAGCATCGGTTCCAGTAGTCGGAACACACTTGTCCGTAAGGTAAGTATGACCCAGCTTATCCCGATGGTCTGAATGCGTCATAAGGCAATTCTAAACTTAGATATGACAGCAAAGTCGAGTCGGGAATAATGTGACGTCAGTCTCCCCCACATCTGACGTTCGATATTAACTCAAAGATACTTTAATATAAAAACGATAGACTAGTAAGTCTCTCTCTCACCCCCCCCCAAATGCGAGGGGACTAATACAACCACTTTTCGTGGAAAGCTTTTTCTTCCACACAAGGATGCTATCGTCAGTAGCGTTCCCTATAATAGGACAATGTAACCCAGCTGGGATTTAGTTTCTCCCGAGTCAGAGACTTATTGGCCTCATTATGAGGTCATTGCCTCCTGGAGTTTGCATCTCTAAAATTTCAAAACTAATTTGCGCCTAACCCAACATAACTCGCGTTGTACAGGATGGGTCCAAAGTTGCGCACCATAGGAGTTTTCGGTGTTGACTATTATTTAGATAGGGGATGGCTGCGAAATTAACAATAGGAAAGAGGGTGAGCTTGGTTTTAATGTATGGAATACCAGTATTAGAAAGTGATGAGTCGCTGCAGAATCTAAATTCTATAGAGCCACCCTGTATATCGTGTAATTTATTTTTTCATTTTTGTTCTGACCCAGTGACTTCCCGACTGTTACCGCCGCCTTCCTCCTCTAATTCTTGATATTACCAAAGAACAGGTATCATTCTTTTGCCCAAGTACATACTGAAGTAAAGGTGATAATGCAACCCACTTCAATCTTCTCGGACAAAGCTAGTCATCCAAGTTGTTTACTTACCCTCGGTACATACTAGAAGTAGAAAGGATCAAAATATGAAGTACCAGTGACATCGACATAGGAATTGGCAGTATAATTTCAAAATTGCTGATTATACTAAACTTGGGAGACGAACAAAATCAGTGGCAGAACGTTTGTAGATTAAAGATATTAATAAGTTACGCGAATAGGCAGAAATTTGGCAAATGAACTTTAATAGAGATAAATGTAAAACGTTGTATAAATATATCGGTAGAAACAGTGTTAAAGAATAATATGCATGACGAGAAACGATTGGTTGTTAGGAAAGACAATTAAGCCGACAAACTTAAACCGAGTAAGCAATGTATTGAAGAGATTAGAAAAGCTAAAATGGAATCTCGGTTTATTGGTAGGTTATTCAAATTTAAATGCTGAGAAACGCTGCTATAATTATATAATTCCTTGGTATGCCCCACCTGGAATACTGCGTTCAGTTCTGGTCTCCATATTTGCGACAAGCTAAAGAATGGCGTGAGTGCAACGACGGGCTTCCAAGATGATTCTCAGGCTTAGAAACAAGACTTATAATGCCCGTTCAGAAATGTTAAATTTATTTTCGCTTATTAAAAAGGCGGGTTCAAGATTTAATCAGTGTGTTTAAAATGATTAAAAGTTTTGATAACGTTGACACCGAAAAATATTTCGCCTTCAAAAATGCAGATAGAACTCGTGGTAATGGTCTGAAATTTGTGGGTAAATATTTTAATTCTAATGAAGCTAAGCCTTTTTTTTTCTCCAACTATGTCGTTAATTTATGGAATAGATCGCCAGCCAGCGTAGTTCAAAGTAATTCAGTAGAGTCTTTTGAAAAGAGAGTAGTTGCTTATCTTGTTTTAAACCCGATTTAGAAGCATTTTAAATGCAAAAAACTTTTTTTCTACATGGTCAAAATATGAAAATAAAAACCTAATACACAGAGTTCATTTCCACAACAGTTTCGATGCCCACTGGCATCATCCTCTGGTGGATACAGAAAAACGAAGAATGCCAGTGGGCATCGAAACTGTTGTGGAAATAAACTGTATCTATTAGAGTGGGTTTTTATTTTCATATTTAGAAGCATTTGTTAGCGCATAAAAGTATTGTAGAATTTTCACTCGGATTCTCTCCTTTGCTTTAAAATTTTTACTCGTCTTTAAATTTCCTTCATTTCTTTGAACCTTTTTAAACAGTCTCGTAGGAATCAGTTGGTCTATTTCTATTTCTGTTTGGTGTCATTTGTATTCTTTTGTTTAGGAAAGTTTGTAATCAAGAAGAAGCTGATTTCAGAAGTAGTATTTATCAATGGAGTCTATTTTTTTCTTTTTAGACTTTGTTCTGTGTGCTTCATAGTCTTTGACCTTTTGGCGATCAATTTTGGAGAGCCAACCGTAGCCCGTGTTTCAACTGTAATTAGGAAGAGATTTTTGGTATTTATGAAAAGTTTTCTCCGTTATAAGCACTGTCACGCCCCTAAACGAATTAATTCCTAATAAACTCCGAAGATGTTCACATATGTTGAACAAAACAAAAACACTGTTGGGGAAACAGGAGATTTTTATACTTAATAATAATACTTTCATCAATATTGTACTTTTTATGGGATTTATCTCGTGCCAGTAAAGTTTATCATTATTATTATCAAGATAATGATGATAATAATAATAAGAATTAATTTTTATTTTTCTTCTGACTTCCTAAATGAATTTCTCTTAACTGAACAAAATTGATTAAGCAAATAAAAATTAAAAATTAACTATTTCAGAGACGCATTAAAATTTGGGATCAATTAAAGATAAGCACCCCCAGCTTCTTTAATTAGCCTTATAAGGCTAACTAACGAAAATATCACGACCTAACCAACCAATTGTCAAGGGCGTAGAGTTGACTTAACGATTGGTTAGGTTAGGTCGTGATATTTTCGTTAGTTAGCCTTATAAGGCTAATTAAAGAAGGCTGGGGGTGCTTATCTTTACTTGATCCCAAATTTGTAATATGAGAAACAATAAGAGAAAGAGTCGTAACATTTCATAACAAATATCGAAAGTGTTCAGAACAGCCATGTTCCCTTTTTAATAATTAACTTTTTTATTTGCATTTTTTTAACCCTGCATTATAATTATTTCAAACATAGTTCCCACAACTATCTTAACTGGTCTCAATTCCCCATAATTTATCCTCTTTTTGTTTCATTAGACTTCATTTATTTTTTACAAAAATTAAAACTTTATGCAGTAGTTATACCATATAAGATGGTCAAACAGTACGCCAGCTATTTCTTCAAATTTTCACTATTTGTTGATTGGGTACTTCCCTGTTATCCCGGACCCCGGACTTTTTGCCAGTTGCCAGACTTCAGTTTTGACACAGAATATTTTCGTTAAAACTAACGAAAATATCACTTAACGTCTTAACCTAACCCTACCAACTAATTAGGTTAATTGAATGCCCGGTTAGGTAAATTGTACTCCCTTGATAATTGGTTAGGTTAAGTCGTGATATTTTCGTTAGTTTTAACGAAAATATTCCTTGTCAAAATTGAAGTTTGGCAACTGGAAAAACTCTGGGGTCTGGAATAACAAGAAAGTACCGTTGAGTGTTATTAGTATCAGTAAATATTAAGTTTCGCGGACACTAAATTTTTGACAAAGTCGAAATTTGTTACAAAGATCCTGAGTGATCGAGATTGGTCACGTGGGAAATAACTAACCAATCTAAAACGTCCATCTAATATAGTGTAATCTGGTCTCCTAAAAACTTATTATTATTTTGATTATTATTATACTTCTGAACTTTAGAGTGTGTGGACGTATTTTTGGTTCACTCCCATCCCAAATGTTTTAAACTTAATTAATCTCTGTTCATTACCTGTCGGTGTCGTTTAAATTGTAATGTTTGCAATTATTTAGTCCTATTAGTCATAGTTTTAAAGTTATAGCTTTAATATAATAACATTCTTTAGAAAGCGTTTCAAATTTCATTTAAAATGCGGAGGAAGACTGTGTTTAAAATAATGCTTGTGATATAAATGTTGCTTTCTTGCGATAACAGGTTGAGGAGAGTCAGTCAGAGACTAAGCTTAAATTAATGACTAAGCAAATGCAGAAATTTCTAACTAGACCTTGTTTATTATTATTAACTTAAATCGTGGATGATCTGGAAGACCTCCAAAGTCTGGTAGCTCAGGTAAGTAAATCTGTATACAGTTTTCGCACATCTGGTTGCAAACATTTTTATGATTTTACAAAAAAAAAAAAAAAAAAAAAATCACATTTTACAAAAAAAGGCTTGCCTCTGTTGAGCGTAATATGGACTGTCAAAATGATGAGATACATAACCAAACTAAAGGGGGTTAGACTAAGTCTCGGGGACACCAAATTTGGATTCCTGATTAGCAGGAAGTTGTGACGTAGGAAATAACTAACCAATCATGAACGACAACACTAACAATTTAACAAAGTGTAAACTAATCAAGTCTCGAAGTATGAAATGGGCGGATTACCGAAATCTCTTGTCCCCAAAACTTAATATTAACCAAATAAAGTTATCCACGATCTTCAAATGCGAGTCGATGACCTTGACCACTCCCAAAGGTTTAATAAGTTAATCTTGTGTAGCCCAAAATAAACTAGTATTTATCGGATAATACTGATGATGTTCCAAAGATTGAAAGCGTTCTCTCCTTAAATGATAATTCATCTACAAAAATTGAATCATTTGAAGTAAAAATTCTCTTGAATGAATATCAATAAAAAGAAACTTTTGACGCCGCAACAATCCAAGTTCTCTTGCGTACTTCGTCAGCTGAAAAGCCTCCTCCAAATTCAGACTTTGTATCCTTGGTTAGGAAAGAAACTCTCTCTGTTAAAAGGGCTACGTCGTGGCCAGTGTCGTAACACCGCTTACCGTTAAGCGACATTGGGTCTGGGAGTTGTTGGATGGGAGACCGTCTTCTACGTCAAGACTATGTAAACTCGTGGTTGGAATCTCCCGTAGAACCGAAGGTCCCCTCAATCATATGACCTTATATGTTGCGAAGGAGGTTAAACAACCCCATCATTACATAACCTAATAGCTTATATTCTTATGATAACTTTATAATCTACAGGGTGTCCCATAAGTCCGGTCTCGTACGAAAATTTACCTTAAAATTAAATTTGCAAAAGTAATAATTAAAACTAAAACAAATATTCAAATTGATCTCTTGTTTTGGGTTCTTTTTTTTTGTCGCAGGTAGAATAACACCCAATGGCTAATATGGAAGCTAGTTACACTCTTGATGAAAAGTTACACGTGATCAAAAGTGTTTTTCAATTGTAACGATCTTTTGTGTGTAATTATCTTTGTTAAAGAGACTTTTTCTAGTTATTTTGTACTTGTGTAATTTGATTGGGATCACCTGAAGATCAGGGCCCCCAGCTTCTTTAGTTAGCTTTATAAGGCTAACTAACGAAAATATCACGACCTAACCTAACCAATCGTCAAGGGCGTACAGTTGACCTAACGATTGGTTAGGTTAGGCCGTGATATTTTAAGGCTAACTAGAGAAGGCTTGTGGCCGTGATCTTCAGGTGATCCTTTGATTGTTTTACTTTCCTTTGTATCTTTAGGATTATTGGGGACTGATGGAGTGGGTTCCTTCCCCCCCTTTATTCTTTTAAATACTATTATGAATGATTTACGTTCGATAGATCTTACTGATAGAAGTTTCTTATTTTCAAATCATCATCATTATTGTTATCAGTGATTTCACTCCCTTTTTGTAATTAATGAACCGAATCGTATCGATTTTGACAAGTTTTACGTACTGTGTTGACGTATCCTATATTTTTTATCTTTTAGTTTATACAATTTATTGATGTAATCGGTTAGTTATTTATTTTAATCGTAAGATGTATATATTTATTGATGTTTATGCTTAAGGAATAAATTATATTCAACTTCTAACGTCAAAAGGACCAAATAAGTTTAAAAGCCTCTCGAGACAGCTTAGGTTTTAAGCAGAACATTCCACGCTCTCAGTTGGAAATAGGTTTTGGGTCATATTTACACAAACCATTTTATAATGAGGATAGTTTCTGTGTATACCTTTTATTCACTGTTTGCTGCTGTAGTTCATTGTTCACTTTGTTCATGTTGTTCGTTGTTTAAATGTTGGTAATAAATAATGATTACGTAAAAGATAAACAGTGATAAATATAAAGTCATTCCAGATGGTGAATTAATGAGTAGGTTTGGTTATTTATAAGAAATTAGGGTGCTTTTTTAATAGATAAATGATGATGATGATGATCCGCCTTCCTTTTTAATTATGGTAAGTATGAGCTTATTAATATACAGGGTGTCCCATAAGTCCGGTCTTAAGGGAAAATTTAATTTAAATTAAATTTAGCAAAGTTATAGAACTAAAACCAATCTTCATATAGATGAGAGGCCTTTTCCTCAGGAATATAACTCTCTCCCATATTAGCTATTGAGTGTTATTCTACCTGCAACAACAGAGAGGTCTCAAAACAAGATATCAATTTGAACATTTGTTTGTTTTAATGTATTGCTTTTGTAAATTTAATTTAAAATAAGTTTTCCTATGAACCGGACTTACGGACACCGTCTAATGTCACACTCAATAGATGCCTTAATTAAGGAAGCTTAAACTGCCGAAGTGAAGTGCTTTAAGGACCACGTAGATCTAGAAAACTCCATGGAGCTTTTTAATAATTAGGCCAATATAATTGATTAAGTCAAAGGGATTTTATATTGCTCCTAAACTTCAATGTTGAGAGATTGATGAACTCCAGTTGATTTTAATCAACATTCGTTGATGTTTGGTATAGAAAAATGTTTTTTGATGAAAGTTTAATGCTTTTACGATAAAGTTTGGTTTATTTCATTTAAGTTCTGAGTTTGTTTCATTATCTGTTTGAGAAATGTTATTTTGAAAGTGATTTGTAGTTAACATTCGTGCTTTATCCATACTTGCTTTGTATTTAAATTATTAAAGTGGTGGTTTTAAGTAGTATGTGTGCGACTGCTAAAATTAATGCAATTTTGTACTGTGTGAAGAGGCGACTCGAAGCCACAGGTCCTCTTCCCAGTCGCTCATTATCAGGTGGGATGTTATTTGTGGTCACAGGCATTTGATTTAACCCTTTAAGTCCTGAATTTTTTGTAGAGTTAAGTTATAAATGCGTGTATTTGAAACGTTAGCAATTTGTACCTTTCGTCCTTAAAGGGTTAACTTGGGTTACGTAAAAACCCATTTAGTTTTAGGCTACAGTTTCTCCTTCGCAGTCGTTCATTTATTAGGGGGATTTGAATAGTGGTCACGAACATTGATTTAACTTAGATTTTTAGCTTCTTAGCTGAATTACAACCTATTTAATATACTTCAAGGTTGACGATGAATTAAGTGCTGGCTTTAAATATTTAGTGGCAATATAGTTTGGGTTCTATGACTTGAATCAAGTGGACAAGTCGTCTCTTTAAGTGAAATAGTTTAATTGAAATTTACTTTCAGTTCTAGAATTTTTCGAATTCAAAACAAACGCGATTTGTTTAAGATTTACCGATTATCATCATTGAAGGTACTACTTCTGTTCTGCGAGTCTTTAAAAAGAAGTTATGTTCCATTCCATTGCAGGCACCATCAGCTTAGATAGGTTTTATTTGGTTCTACAGAAGTTCCGTTGTAATCTTTTTCACTGCAAATGATTCTCTTGAAACTTAGTCCAATTTAGGATTGAAGTACTCTATTTTTTTTTCCCTAAATTAAGGAGTTGAATAATGGGAGGTTATCTTTTAGATAAAATTTGAAATGAGCTTGCAGCTAATTACACGTAACATATTATTCCAGGCTGTTATAAGATTAGGCATGTGATTCTTCGTTAAAGAACAGTTGAAAGTAACGTCAAAGTTTTATTAAATATTTATGTCCCTGATATTTAACTTTAAAATCTCGCAGGGCGTGTTAATATAAATAGAAAATAGCTTTGTTGAGCGATGATATTATTGATAGAAATATATGTTAATGAATTTAAAAAATTTTGATTAGGAAAGGCTGCTAAATTTGTTTTTAAGGGAATTGTTCTATATATTTAACGTTATTCAGTCTTAATTGTCACAAAACTTGGAAAAAATGGTGCAATGAGTGAGAATTCGTGAGATTAGTTTATTTCTTGGAGTTTCTGATGATTTCGGTCATGGAGAGATTTATAGCTTGGCAATAACCGAATTTTAGTTATTCAAACAGAATTAGGTTTATTTATGAGAGTTATCTTGCCTTCAGGAACTTAATTGCTTTGCAAAATTTCCATACGTTGTTAAAGAAATCAAAGATGTTTAAAAGCCATTTTTGAAACTATCCATTATTTGCCTCCATTGTCAGTGGGTCTTCCTCCATACATTCCTCAGTGGTCTTATTTTGATATATGTTAGTCTAGAAAGTGGAACTTTAGATCTTCCAACTGCTGTTTGAAATACTTCGGGTCAAGGGCTCGAGTTTCTATCAAGTTTCTAGGAACACCGTTTCCTCCTTCAGCTCTTAGCACTGTTTCCAAGGTTTCGCAATTTGTCCTCGTACTGTTAATTTCAGTTTAAGCTTGTCTCGCTCTTAAGTTTTTGCGATCACTTTACGGACATTTCATTTGTAACGCAAGAAGAAGTTGGTTGTCCGTTTGTAGTGCATACATTTACCGCTGTTACGGAGTTCCTCATTTATAACGTCCAAAAGTTTCGGCATCTGAAGTAATGGACTCTGTAACAGCTCTTTAAGAGGAGACTCGCAAAGACCGTTTGTAATGACCTCTTTGGAAACTGCTGTACACCTTTTAAAACCAAATCATTCGTAAAAAAACTAATGTAAATTTGAAAGAGGAAACATTTGGAAATTTGATGGCGATTCATGGTAAAAGCATCTTTGATACTGTCAACATATATCGTGTTTTCAGTCATCAGCAGCTAATTTAGCACTTTAAAAAGCCAAGAATTTTGTAGCAGTATTTCTTATAACGTTTATAGATAAAAGTTGTTCTTTTAGTAAGGCATAACTTTTTAAATATATCTAAGGCTTTAAGATGATTATATTTATGCAAAAAGGTTTTAAACAGAATGACAATTATTTAACTAGTAAAAAAAATTATTTGCTTAATAAATTTATTTGAAATTTTGTTTGATTTCCTTGCAAACATTTAAAAATTTTAGAAGCAAGATTTGGTGTCGGTTGAACGGACTGAAATAATTTTTTCTCAAACTTTTTGTTGTGTACCCTTTGGATATTGGTTTTCGCACCCCCCCCGTATTTTACCAACCCTAGTTCCTGTTTCATCTTGTCAATAAATTTGTGCCCCAGAAAGGTTTGTTTTGGAGTGTTATATAATATTGTTAATCTCGAGATTTTATTTTTTATACAAAAAGATGAGGGTAATAACTGATTTGATTCAAATTCACTTTGGAAACTGCAACACCAGACAGATTTTCCCGCAGGACTTTTCATTGCAATGAAACCCATGAGCGAAAACCAAGGAATTTCTGACAAACCATCATTATTAAGATATTCTGACTGAACTTTAAACGGAGTTTGCACTCATGATAACGGCCTAAAGTTTGTTGCAGTTGAACTGTAGCATCAGTTCCAGTAGTCGGAACACACTTGTCCGTAAGGTAAGTATGACCCAGCTTATCCCGATGGTATCTGAATGCGTCATAAGGCAATTCTAAACTTAGACATGACAGCAAAGTCGAGTCGGGAATAATGTGACGTCAGTCTCCCCCACATCTGACGTTCGATATTAACTCAGATACTTTAATATAAAAACGATAGACTAGTAAGTCTCTCTCTCTCCACCCCCCCAAATGCGAGGGGACTAATACAACCACTTTTCGTGGAAAGCTTTTTCCACACAAGGATGCTATCGTCAGTAGCGTTCCCTATAATAGGACAATGTAACAGCTGGGATTTAGTTTCTCCCGAGTCAGACTTATTGGCCTCATTATGAGGTCATTGCCTCCTGGAGTTTGCATCTCTAAAATTTCAAAACTAATTTGCGCCTAACAACATAACTCGCGTTGTACAGGATGGGTCCAAAGTTGCGCACCATAGGAGTTTTCGGTGTTGACTTATTTTTTTAGATAGGGGATGGCTGCGAAATTAACAATAGGAAAGGGTGAGCTTGGTTTTAATGTATGGAATACCAGGTACTAGAAACTGATGAATCGCTGCAGAATCTAAATTCTATAGCGCCACCCTGTATATCGTGTAATTTATTTTTTTCCCATTTTTGTTCTGACCCAGTGAGTTTTTCCCAACTGTTACCGCCGCCTTCCTCCTCCTAATTCTTGATATTACCAAAGGACGGGTATCATTCTTTTGCCCAAGTACATACTGAAGTAAAGGTGAAAATGCAACCTACTTCAATCTTCTCGGACAAAGCTAGTCATCCAAGATGTTTACTTACCCTCGGTACATACTAGAAGTAGAAAGGATCAAAATATGAAGTACCAGTGACATCGACATAGGAATTGGCAGTATAATTTCAAAATTGCTGATTATACTAAACTTCAGGGACGAACAAAATCAGTGGCAGAACGTTTGCAGATTCAAGAAGATAATAAGTTACGCGAATGGGCAGAAATTTGGCAAATGAACTTTAATAGAGATAAATGTAAAACGTTGTATAAATATCTCGGTAGAAACCGTGTTGAAGAATAATATGCATGACAAGAAACGATTGATTGTTAGGAAAGAGAGAGAATATTAAGCCGACAAACTTAAACCGAGTAAGCGATGTTTTGAAGAGATTAGAAAAGCTGAAATGGAATCTAAGGCTTTATTGGTAGGTCATTCAAATTTAAATGCTGAAAAACGCTGCTATAATTATATAATTCCTTGGTATGCCCCACCTGGAATACTGCGTTCAGTTCTGGTCTCCATATTTGCGACAAGCTAAAGAATGGCGAGAATGCAACGATGGGCTTCCAAGATGATTCTCAGGCTTAGAAACGAGACTTATAATGCCCGTTCAGAAATATTAAATTAATTCTCGCTTATTAAAAAGGTGGGTTCAAGATTTAACCAGTGTTTAAAATGATTAAAGGTTTTGATAACGTTGACACCGAAAAATATTTCGCCTTCAAAAATGCAGATACTGTAGAACTCGTGGTAATGGTCTGAAATTTGTGGGGTAAATATTTTAATTCTAATGAAGCTAAGCCTTTTTTTCCTCCAACTATATCGTTAATTTATGGAATAGATCGCCAGCCAGCGTAATTCAAAGTAATTCAGTAGTCCTTTAAAAAGAGTAGTTGCTTATCTTGCTTTAAACCCGATTTAGAAGCATTTTAAGTGCAAAAATACTTCTTTTTTCTACGTGAAGGTCAAAATATGAAAATAAAAACCCACTCTAACAGACAGAGTTTATTTTCACAACAGTTTCATGCTCACTGGCATCCTACTCTGGTGGATACAGAGAAACGAAGGATGCCAATGGGCATCGAAACTGTTTGTGGAAATAAACTCTATTAGAGTGGGTTTTTATTTTCATATTTAGAAGCATTTGTTAGCGCATAAAAGTATTATAGAATTTTCACTCGGATTCTCTCCTTTGCTTTAAAATTTTTACTCGTTTTAAATTTCTTTCATTTCTTTGAACTTTTTAAAACAGTCTCGTAAGGAATCAGTTGGTCTATTTCCATTTCTGTTTCTGGTGTCATTTATATTGTATTCTTTTGTTTAGGAAAGTTTGTAATTAATTTATTATTGTTGGGTTTCAAAAATCCAGGCTGAGCCGGAACGGCCAAATTCCTAAAGGGCCAGTGCTACCTACAGCCCAAGTTAAGCTAAAATTAAAAACTTACGGATTTGAGATCCTATTAGGTCCTACCTCAGGGTGCTGACCTCGATGCGGGCTACCTTAGACCTTTGTACATGAATTTAATATAAACAAAAAAAGGTACTTTTATGGTCTTTCTCAACCTTGCAATAACAACGCAACTGGGACTATTGCACGATGCAACAATCTTGTATCTAAACACCAAACTGAATTGCAAGAGAGACTCTCTAACAGACCACACCCTGTACGTACGACATCCCACAAACGAGTAGAAAGAACGCGCAGCGCCCCAAAATGAGCCAACAGTGTGACCAAACAATGATGCCACAAGAGATCAAAAAATGCTAGCTCTAAATTAAGTTAATTTTTCACTAACCTTACCAATTTATGAGATGGATATATATACACCTTAACTTAATATATACAAGCAATGCTGCATCAATCAGCTAGTCATCATATCGCCTTGGGACAACAATGGTTCTTCCTCTTCTAGATTTTCTAACAGTAATCAAGAAGAAGCTGATTCAGAAGTAGTATTTTATCAATGGAGTCTATTTTTTTCTTTTTAGACTTTGTTCTGTGTCTTCATAGTCTTGGACCTTTTGGCGCTCAATTTTGGAGAGCCAACCGTAGCCCGTGTTTCAACTGTAATTAGGAAGAGATGTTTGGTATTTATGAAGGTTTTCTCCGTTATAAGCACTGTCACGCCCTAAACGAATTAATTCCTAATAAACTCCGAAGATGTTTACATATGTGAAACAAAACAAAAACACTGTTTGGGGAAACGAGATTTTTTATACTTAATAATAATAATTTCCTAAATGAATTTCTCTAACTAAACAAAAATTTATTAAGCAAATTAAAATTAAAAATTAAATATTTCAGAGACGCATTAAAATTTGTAATATGAGAAACAATAAGATTAGAGTCGTAACATTTCATAACAATGTCGAAAGTGTTCAGAAACCGCCATGTTCCCTTTTTTAATAATTAGCTTTTTTATTTGCATTTCTTTGGCCCCGCATTATAATTATTTCAAACATAGTTCCCACAACTATCTTAATTATCTTACTGGTCTCAATTCCCCATAATTTATCCTCTTTTTGTTTCATTAGACTTCATTTATTTTTTACAAAATTAAAACTCTTATGCAGTAGTTATACCATATAAGATGGTCATGTAAGATGGTCAAACAATACGTCAGCTATTTCTTCAAATTTTCACCATTGTTGATGGGTACTTTCCTGTTAACCCAGACCCCAGACTTTTTTCCAGTTGCCAGACTTCAGTTTTGACAGAATATTTTCGTTAAAACTAACGAAAATATCACGACTTAACGTCTTAACCTAACCCTACCAACTAATTAGGTTAATTGAAATGACCCGGTTAGGTAAACTGTACGCCCTTGATAATGGTTAGGTTTAAGTCGTGATATATTCGTTAGTTTTAACCGAAAATATTGTTTGTGGAAAATTGAAGTTTGGCAACTGGAAAAAGGCTGGGGTCTGGGATAAGAAGAAAGTACCATTGATTGTTATTAGTATCAGTAAATATTAAGTTTCGCGGACACTAGATTTTTGACAGTCGAAATTTTTTACAAAGATCCTGAGTGATCGAGATTGGTCACGTGGGAAATAAATAACCAATCTAAAACGTCCCATCTAATTATAGTGTAATCTGGTCTCCTAAAAACTTATTATTATTGGATATTATTATACTTCTGAACTTCAGTGTGTGTGGGACGTATTTTTGGTTCACTCCCCCATCCCAATGTTTTAAACTTAATTAATCTCTGTCCATACTGTCGGTTGTCGTTTAAATTGTAATGTTTGCAATTACTTAATCCTATTATTCATAGTTTTAAAGTTATAGCTTTTAATATAAATAACATTCTTTGTAAAGTGTTTCAAATTTCATTTAAAATGGCGGAGGAAGACTGCGTTTAAAATAATGCTTGTGATATAAATTTTGCTTTCTTGCGATAACAGGTTGAGGAGAGTCAGTCAGAGACTAAGCTTAAATTAATGACTAAGCAAATGCAGAAATTTCTAACTAGACCTCGTTTATTATTATTAAACTTAAATCGTGGATGATCTGGAAGACCTCCAAAGTCTGGTAGAAGTCTGATAGCTCAGGTAAGTAAATCTGTATACAGTTTTCGTACATCTGGTTGCAAACATTTTTATGATTTTACAAAAAAAAAAAAAATTACATTTTGACAAAAAATTAGGCTTGCCTCTGTTGAGCGTAATATGGACTGTCAAAATGAGGAAAAAATTAATGAACTTATGAGGAGATGCATAACCAAACTAAAGGGTTAAAACTAAGTCTCGGGGACACCAAATTTGGATTCCTGATTAGCAATGTTGGTGACTTAGGAAATAACGACAACACTAACAAAGTGTAAACTAATCAAGTCTCCAAGTATGGCCTGAAGTATGAAATGGGCGGATCACCGAAATCTCTTGCCCCCAAACCTTAATATTAACCAAATAAAGTTATCCACGATCTTCAAATGCGAGTCGATGACCTTGACCACTCCCAAAGGTTTAATAAGTTAATCTCGTGTAGTCCAAAATAAACTAGTATTTATCAGATAATACTGATGATGTTCCAAAGATTGAAAGCGTTCTCTCCTTAAATGATAATTCATCTACAAAAATTGAATCATTTGAAGTAAAAATTCTCTTGAATGAATATCAATAAAAAGAAACTTTTGACGCCGCAACAATCCAAGTTCTCTTGCGTACTTCGTCAGCTGGAAAAGCCTCCTCCAAATTCAGACTTTGTTTCCTTGGTTAGGAAAGAAACTCTATCTGTTAAAAGGGCTACGTCGTGGCCAGTGTCGTAACACCGCTTACCGTCAATCAGCAAAGTTAAGCGACATTGGGTCTGGGAGTAGTTGGATGGGAGACCGTCCTCTACGTCAAGACTATGTAAACCGGTGGTTGGAATCTCCCCTAGAACCGTAGGTCCCCTCAATCATACGACCTTATATGTTGCGAAGGAGGTTAAACAACCCCATCATTACATAACCTAATAGCTTATATTCTTATGATAACTTTATAATCTACAGGGTGTCCCATAAGTCCGGTCTCGTACGAAAATTTACCTTAAAATTAAATTTGCAAAAGTAATACATTAAAACTTAAATAAATATTCAAATTGATCCCTTCTTTTTGGATCTTTTTTTTTGTCGCAGGTAGAATAACACCCAATGGCTAATATGGAAGCCAGTTACATTCTTGATGAAAAGTTACACGTGATCAAAAGTGTTTTTCAGTTGTAACAATCTTTTGTGTGTAATTATCTTTGTTAAAGAGACTTTTTCTAGTTATTTTGTTGTAGTGATCGCCTTTATTAATTTACTTTCTCTCTTTATTTACTCTTCTTTCTACTTTACTATATCTCTATTTATTTTCGATCGGCTATTTCTTTCATTTATCACTTTGTTTCTCTACACTCTTTTTGCCGCATCGTATAAATATCATGGTAGCGCGCCTAGACCTGACTTTGAAAGACCGTTACAAAACAAAGGGGGAAGGGGGTAGTCCGCTCTCTTGGGTTCCTCTGTCCAGGACTACCAACTTTACCCATTTTACAATTTCACAATTTTTCGTAAATAATTTATATTAAACATTTTAATAATTAATTAAACAGAAATTAATATTCTTAACTAAGCATTACTACATTGTACTTGTGTAATTTGATTGGGATCACTTGAAGATCAGGGCCCCCAGCCTTCTTTAGTTAGCTTTATAAGGCTAACTAACGAAAATATCACGACCTAACCAATCGTCAAGGGCGTACAGTTGACCTAACGATTGGTTAGGTTAGGCCGTGATATTTTAAGGCTAACTAGAGGAGGCTGGGGGCCATGATCTTCAGGTGATCCTTTGATTGTTTTACTTCCTTTGTATCTTTAGTATTATTGGGGACTGATGGAGTGGGTTCCTCCCCCCCCCCCTTTATTCTTTTAAATACTATTATGAATGATTTACGTTTGATAGATCTTACTGATAGAAGTTTCTTATTTTCAAATCATCATCATTATTGTTATCAGTGATTTCACTCCCTTTTTGTAATTAATGAACCGAATCGTATCGATTTTGACAAGTTTTACGTACTGTGTTGACGTATCCTATATTTTTTATCTTTTAGTTTATACAATTTATTGATGTAATCGGTTAGTTATTTATTTTAATCGTAAGATGTTATATTTATTGATGTTTATGCTTAAGGAATAAATTATATTCAACTTCTAACGTCAAAAGGACCAAATAAGTTTAAAAGCCTCTCGAGACAGCTTAGGTTTTAAGCAGAACATTCCACGCTCTCAGTTGGAAATAGGTTTTGGGTCATATTTACACAAACCATTTTATAATGAGGATAGTTTCTGTGTATACCTTTTATTCACTGTTTGCTGCTGTAGTTCATTGTTCACTTTGTTCATGTTGTTCGTTGTTTAAATGTTGGTAATAAATAATGATTACGTAAAAGATAAACAGTGATAAATATAAAGTCATTCCAGATGGTGAATTAATGAGTAGGTTTGGTTATTTATAAGAAATTAGGGTGCTTTTTTAATAGATAAATGATGATGATGATGATCCGCCTTCCTTTTTAATTATGGTAAGTATGAGCTTATTAATATACAGGGTGTCCCATAAGTCCGGTCTTAAGGAAAATTTAATTTAAATTAAATTTAGCAAAGTTATAGAACTAAAACCAATCTTCATATAGATGAGAGGCCTTTTCCTCAGGAATATAACTCTCTCCCATATTAGCTATTGAGTGTTATTCTACCTGCAACAACAGAGAGGTCTCAAAACAAGATATCAATTTGAACATTTGTTTGTTTTAATGTATTACTTTTGTAAATTTAATTTAAAATAAGTTTTCCTATGAAACCGGACTTACGGGACACCCTGTCTAATGTCACACTCAATAGATGCCTTAATTAAGGAAGCTTAAACTGCCGAAGTGAAGTGCTTTAAGGACCACGTAGATCTAGAAAACTCCATGGAGCTTTTTTTTTAATAATTAGGCCAATATAATTGATTAAGTCAAAGGGATTTTATATTGCTCCTAAACTTCAATGTTGAGAGATTGATGAACTCCAGTTGATTTTAATCAACATTCGTTGATGTTTGGTATAGAAAAATGTTTTTTGATGAAAGTTTAATGCTTTTACGATAAAGTTTGGTTTATTTCATTTAAGTTCTGAGTTTGTTTCATTATCTGTTTGAGAAATGTTATTTTGAAAGTGATTTGTAGTTAACATTCGTGCTTTATCCATACTTGCTTTGTATTTAAATTATTAAAGTGGTGGTTTTAAGTAGTATGTGTGCGACTGCTAAAATTAATGCAATTTTGTACTGTGTGAAGAGGCGACTCGAAGCCACAGGTCCTCTTCCCAGTCGCTCATTATCAGGTGGGATGTTATTTGTGGTCACAGGCATTTGATTTAACCCTTTAAGTCCTGAATTTTTTGTAGAGTTAAGTTATAAATGCGTGTATTTGAAACGTTAGCAATTTGTACCTTTCGTCCTTAAAGGGTTAACTTGGGTTACGTAAAAACCCATTTAGTTTTAGGCTACAGTTTCTCCTTCGCAGTCGTTCATTTATTAGGGGGATTTGAATAGTGGTCACGAACATTGATTTAACTTAGATTTTTAGCTTCTTAGCTGAATTACAACCTATTTAATATACTTCAAGGTTGACGATGAATTAAGTGCTGGCTTTAAATATTTAGTGGCAATATAGTTTGGGTTCTATGACTTGAATCAAGTGGACAAGTCGTCTCTTTAAGTGAAATAGTTTAATTGAAATTTACTTTCAGTTCTAGAATTTTTCGAATTCAAAACAAACGCGATTTGTTTAAGATTTACCGATTATCATCATTGAAGGTACTACTTCTGTTCTGCGAGTCTTTAAAAAGAAGTTATGTTCCATTCCATTGCAGGCACCATCGCTTAGATAGGTTTTATTTGGTTCTACAGAAGTTCCGTTGTAATCTTTTTCACTGCAAATGATTCTCTTGAAACTTAGTCCAATTTAGGATTGAAGTACTCTATTTTTTTTTCCCTAAATTAAGGAGTTGAATAATGGGAGGTTATCTTTTAGATAAAATTTGAAATGAGCTTGCAGCTAATTACACGTAACATATTATTCCAGGCTGTTATAAGATTAGGCATGTGATTCTTCGTTAAAGAACAGTTGAAAGTAACGTCAAAGTTTTATTAAATATTTATGTCCCTGATATTTAACTTTAAAATCTCGCAGGGCGTGTTAATATAAATAGAAAATAGCTTTGTTGAGCGATGATATTATTGATAGAAATATATGTTAATGAATTTAAAAATTTTGATTAGGAAAGGCTGCTAAATTTGTTTTTAAGGGAATTGTTCTATATATTTAACGTTATTCAGTCTTAATTGTCACAAACTTGGAAAAAATGGTGCAATGAGTGAGAATTCGTGAGATTAGTTTATTTCTTGGAGTTTCTGATGATTTCGGTCATGGAGAGATTTATAGCTTGGCAATAACCGAATTTTAGTTATTCAAACAGAATTAGGTTTATTTATGAGAGTTATCTTGCCTTCAGGAACTTAATTGCTTTGCAAAATTTCCATACGTTGTTAAAGAAATCAAAGATGTTTAAAAGCCATTTTTGAAACTATCCATTATTTGCCTCCATTGTCAGTGGGTCTTCCTCCATACATTCCTCAGTGGTCTTATTTTGATATATGTTAGTCTAGAAAGTGGAACTTTAGAGCTTCCAACTGCTGTTTGAAATACTTCGGGTCAAGGGCTCGAGTTTCTATCAAGTTTCTAGGAACACCGTTTCCTCCTTCAGCTCTTAGCACTGTTTCCAAGGTTTCGCAATTTGTCCTCGTACTGTTAATTTCAGTTTAAGCTTGTCTCGCTCTTAAGTTTTTGCGATCACTTTACGGACATTTCATTTGTAACGCAAGAAGAAGTAGGTTGTCCGTTTGTAGTGCATACATTTACCGCTGTTACGGAGTTCCTCATTTATAACGTCCAAAAGTTTCGGCATCTGAAGTAATGGACTCTGTAACAGCTCTTTAAGAGGAGACTCGCAAAGACCGTTTGTAATGACCTCTTTGGAAACTGCTGTACACCTTTTAAAACCAAATCATTCGTAAAAAAACTAATGTAAATTTGAAAGAGGAAACATTTGGAAATTTGATGGCGATTCATGGTAAAAGCATCTTTGATACTGTCAACATATATCGTTTTTTCAGGCAGCAGCAGCTAATTTAGTACTTTAAAAAGCCAAGAATTGTGTAGCAGTATTTCTTATAACGTTTATAGATACAAGTTGTTCTTTTAGTAAGGCATAACTTTTTAAATATATCTAAGGCTTTAAGATGATTATATTTATGCAAAAAGGTTTTAAACAGAATGACAATTATTTAACTAGTAAAAAAAATTATTTGCTTAATAAATTTATTTGAAATTTTGTTTGATTTCCTTGCAAATTTAAAAATTTTAGAAGCAAGATTTGGTGTCGGTTGAACGGACTGAAATAATTTTTTCTCAAACTTTTTGTTGTGTACCCTTTGGATATTGGTTTTCGCACCCCCCCCCCTCGTATTTTACCAACCCTAGTTCCTGTTTCATCTTGTCAATAAATTTGTGCCCCAGAAAAGGTTTGTTTTGGAGTGTTATGTAAATATTGTTAATCTCGAGATTTTATTTCTTATACAAAAAGATGAGGGTAATAACACTGATTTGATTCAAATTCACTTTGGAAACTGCAACACCAGACAAATTTTCCCGCAGGACTTTTCATTGCAATGAAACCCATGAGCGAAAACCGAGGAATTTCTGACAAACCATCATTATTAAGATATTCTGACTGAACTTTAAACGGAGTTTGCACTCATGATAACGGCCTAAAGTTTGTTGCAGTTGAACTGTAGCATCGGTTCCAGTAGTCGGAACACACTTGTCCGTAAGGTAAGTATGACCCAGCTTATCCCGATGGTCTGAAATGCGTCATAAGGCAATTCTAAACTTAGATATGACAGCAAAGTCGAGTCGGGAATAATGTGACGTCAGTCTCCCCCACATCTGACGTTCGATATTAACTCAAAGATACTTTAATATAAAAACGATAGACTAGTAAGTCTCTCTCACCCCCCCCCCCAAATGCGAGGGGACTAATACAACCACTTTTCGTGGAAAGCTTTTTCTTCCACACAAGGATGCTATCGTCAGTAGCGTTCCCTATAATAGGACAATGTAACCCAGCTGGGATTTAGTTTCTCCCGAGTCAGAGACTTATTGGCCTCATTATGAGGTCATTGCCTCCTGGAGTTTGCATCTCTAAAATTTCAAAACTAATTTGCGCCTAACCCAACATAACTCGCGTTGTACAGGATGGGTCCAAAGTTGCGCACCATAGGAGTTTTCGGTGTTGACTATTATTTTTTAGATAGGGGATGGCTGCGAAATTAACAATAGGAAAGAGGGTGAGCTTGGTTTTAATGTATGGAATACCAGGTATTAGAAATGATGAATCGCTGCAGAATCTAAATTCTATAGCGCCACCCTGTATATCGTGTAATTTATTTTTTCCCATTTTTGTTCTGACCCAGTGACTTCCCGACTGTTACCGCCGCCTTCCTCCTCTAATTCTTGATATTACCAAAGACAGGTATCATTCTTTTGCCCAAGTACATACTGAAGTAAAGGTGATAATGCAACCCACTTCAATCTTCTCGGACAAAGCTAGTCATCCAAGTTGTTTACTTACCCTCGGTACATACTAGAAGTAGAAAGGATCAAAATATGAAGTACCAGTGACATCGACATAGGAATTGGCAGTATAATTTCAAAATTGCTGATTATACTAAACTTGGGAGACGAACAAAATCAGTGGCAGAACGTTTGTAGATTAAAGATATTAATAAGTTACGCGAATAGGCAGAAATTTGGCAAATGAACTTTAATAGAGATAAATGTAAAACGTTGTATAAATATATCGGTAGAAACAGTGTTAAAGAATAATATGCATGACGAGAAACGATTGGTTGTTAGGAAAGACAATTAAGCCGACAAACTTAAACCGAGTAAGCAATGTATTGAAGAGATTAGAAAAGCTAAAATGGAATCTCGGTTTATTGGTAGGTTATTCAAATTTAAATGCTGAAAAACGCTGCTATAATTATATAATTCCTTGGTATGCCCCACCTGGAATACTGCGTTCAGTTCTGATCTCCATATTTGCGACAGGCTAAAGAATGGCGGGAGTGCAACGACGGGCTTCCAAGATTATTCTCAGGCTTAGAAACGAGACTTATAATGCCCGTTCAGAAATGTTAAATTTATTTTCGCTTATTAAAAAGGTGGGTTCAAGATTTAATCAGTGTGTTTAAAATGATTAAAAGTTTTGATAACGTTGACACCGAAAAATATTTCGCCTTCAAAAATGCAGATAGAACTCGTGGTAATGGTCTGAAATTTGTGGGTAAATATTTTAATTCTAATGAAGCTAAGCCTTTTTTTTCTCCAACTATGTCGTTAATTTATGGAATAGATCGCCAGCCAGCGTAGTTCAAAGTAATTCAGTAGAGTCTTTTGAAAGAGAGTAGTTGCTTATCTTGTTTTAAACCCGATTTAGAAGCATTTTAAATGCAAAAAACTTTTTTTCTACATGGTCAAAATATGAAAATAAAAACCTAATACACAGAGTTCATTTCCACAACAGTTTCGATGCCCACTGGCATCATCCTCTGGTGGATACAGAAAAACGAAGAATGCCAGTGGGCATCGAAACTGTTGTGGAAATAAACTGTATCTATTAGAGTGGGTTTTTATTTTCATATTTAGAAGCATTTGTTAGCGCATAAAAGTATTGTAGAATTTTCACTCGGATTCTCTCCTTTGCTTTAAAATTTTTACTCGTCTTTAAATTTCCTTCATTTCTTTGAACCTTTTTAAACAGTCTCGTAGGAATCAGTTGGTCTATTTCTATTTCTGTTTGGTGTCATTTGTATTCTTTTGTTTAGGAAAGTTTGTAATCAAGAAGCTGATTTCAGAAGTAGTATTTATCAATGAGTCTATTTTTTTCTTTTTAGACTTTGTTCTGTGTGCTTCATAGTCTTTGACCTTTTGGCGATCAATTTTGGAGAGCCAACCGTAGCCCGTGTTTCAACTGTAATTAGGAAGAGATTTTTGGTATTTATGAAAAGTTTTCTCCGTTATAAGCACTGTCACGCCCCTAAACGAATTAATTCCTAATAAACTCCGAAGATGTTCACATATGTTGAAACAAAACAAAAACACTGTTGGGGAAACAGGAGATTTTTATACTTAATAATAATACTTTCATCAATATTGTACTTTTTATGGGATTTATCTCGTGCCAGTAAAGTTTATCATTATTATTATCAAGATAATGATGATAATAATAATAAGAATTAATTTTTATTTTTCTTCTGACTTCCTAAATGAATTTCTCTTAACTAAACAAAATTGATTAAGCAAATAAAAATTAAAAATTAACTATTTCAGAGACGCATTAAAATTTGGGATCAATAAAGATAAGCACCCCCAGCTTCTTTAATTAGCCTTATAAGGCTAACTAACGAAAATATCACGACCTAACCTAACCAATTGTCAAGGGCGTAGAGTTGACTTAACGATTGGTTAGGTTAGGTCGTGATATTTTCGTTAGTTAGCCTTATAAGGCTAATTAAAGAAGGCTGGGGGTGCTTATCTTTACTTGATCCAAATTTGTAATATGAGAAACAATAAGAGAAGAGTCGTAACATTTCATAACAAATATCGAAAGTGTTCAGAACAGCCATGTTCCCTTTTTAATAATTAACTTTTTTATTTGCATTTTTTTAACCCTGCATTATAATTATTTCAAACATAGTTCCCACAACTATCTTAACTGGTCTCAATTCCCCATAATTTATCCTCTTTTTGTTTCATTAGACTTCATTTATTTTTTACAAAAATTAAAACTTTATGCAGTAGTTATACCATATAAGATGGTCAAACAGTACGCCAGCTATTTCTTCAAATTTTCACTATTTGTTGATTGGGTACTTCCCTGTTATCCCGGACCCCGGACTTTTTGCCAGTTGCCAGACTTCAGTTTTGACACAGAATATTTTCGTTAAAACTAACGAAAATATCACTTAACGTCTTAACCTAACCCTACCAACTAATTAGGTTAATTGAATGCCCGGTTAGGTAAATTGTACTCCCTTGATAATTGGTTAGGTTAAGTCGTGATATTTTCGTTAGTTTTAACGAAAATATTCCTTGTCAAAATTGAAGTTTGGCAACTGGAAAAAACTCTGGGGTCTGGAATAACAAGAAAGTACCGTTGAGTGTTATTAGTATCAGTAAATATTAAGTTTCGCGGACACTAAATTTTTGACAAAGTCGAAATTTGTTACAAAGATCCTGAGTGATCGAGATTGGTCACGTGGGAAATAACTAACCAATCTAAAACGTCCATCTAATATAGTGTAATCTGGTCTCCTAAAAACTTATTATTATTTTGATTATTATTATACTTCTGAACTTTAGAGTGTGTGGACGTATTTTTGGTTCACTCCCATCCCAAATGTTTTAAACTTAATTAATCTCTGTTCATTACCTGTCGGTGTCGTTTAAATTGTAATGTTTGCAATTATTTAGTCCTATTAGTCATAGTTTTAAAGTTATAGCTTTAATATAATAACATTCTTTAGAAAGCGTTTCAAATTTCATTTAAAATGCGGAGGAAGACTGTGTTTAAAATAATGCTTGTGATATAAATGTTGCTTTCTTGCGATAACAGGTTGAGGAGAGTCAGTCAGAGACTAAGCTTAAATTAATGACTAAGCAAATGCAGAAATTTCTAACTAGACCTTGTTTATTATTATTAAACTTAAATCGTGGATGATCTGGAAGACCTCCAAAGTCTGGTAGCTCAGGTAAGTAAATCTGTATACAGTTTTCGCACATCTGGTTGCAAACATTTTTATGATTTTACAAAAAAAAAAAAAAAAAAAAAATCACATTTTTACAAAAAAAATGGCTTGCCTCTGTTGAGCGTAATATGGACTGTCAAAATGATGAGATACATAACCAAACTAAAGGGGGTTAGACTAAGTCTCGGGGACACCAAATTTGGATTCCTGATTAGCAGGAAGTTGGTGACGTTGGAAATAACTAACCAATCATGAACGACAACACTAACAATTTAACAAAGTGTAAACTAATCAAGTCTCGAAGTATGAAATGGGCGGATTACCGAAATCTCTTGTCCCCAAAACTTAATATTAACCAAATAAAGTTATCCACGATCTTCAAATGCGAGTCGATGACCTTGACCACTCCCAAAGGTTTAATAAGTTAATCTTGTGTAGCCCAAAATAAACTAGTATTTATCGGATAATACTGATGATGTTCCAAAGATTGAAAGCGTTCTCTCCTTAAATGATAATTCATCTACAAAAATTGAATCATTTGAAGTAAAAATTCTCTTGAATGAATATCAATAAAAAGAAACTTTTGACGCCGCAACAATCCAAGTTCTCTTGCGTACTTCGTCAGCTGAAAAGCCTCCTCCAAATTCAGACTTTGTATCCTTGGTTAGGAAAGAAACTCTGTTAAAAGGGCTACGTCGTGGCCAGTGTCGTACCACCGCTTACCGTTAAGCGACATTTGGGTCTGGGAGTTGTTGGATGGGAGACCGTCTTCTACGTCAAGACTATGTAAACTCGTGGTTGGAATCTCCCGTAGAACCGAAGGTCCCCTCAATCATATGACCTTATATGTTGCGAAGGAGGTTAAACAACCCCATCATTACATAACCTAATAGCTTATATTCTTATGAATAACTTTATAATCTACAGGGTGTCCCATAAGTCCGGTCTCGTACGAAAATTTACCTTAAAATTAAATTTGCAAAAGTAATAATTAAAACTAAAACAAATATTCAAATTGATCTCTTGTTTTGGGTTCTTTTTTTTTGTCGCAGGTAGAATAACACCCAATGGCTAATATGGAAGCTAGTTACACTCTTGATGAAAAGTTACACGTGATCAAAAGTGTTTTTCAATTGTAACGATCTTTTGTGTGTAATTATCTTTGTTAAAGAGACTTTTTCTAGTTATTTTGTACTTGTGTAATTTGATTGGGATCACCTGAAGATCAGGGCCCCCAGCTTCTTTAGTTAGCTTTATAAGGCTAACTAACGAAAATATCACGACCTAACCTAACCAATCGTCAAGGGCGTACAGTTGACCTAACGATTGGTTAGGTTAGGCCGTGATATTTTAAGGCTAACTAGAGAGGCTGGGCCGTGATCTTCAGGTGATCCTTTGATTGTTTTACTTCCTTTGTATCTTTAGGATTATTGGGGACTGATGGAGTGGGTTCCTCCCCCCCTTTATTCTTTTAAATACTATTATGAATGATTTACGTTCGATAGATCTTACTGATAGAAGTTTCTTATTTTCAAATCATCATCATTATTGTTATCAGTGATTTCACTCCCTTTTTGTAATTAATGAACCGAATCGTATCGATTTTGACAAGTTTTACGTACTGTGTTGACGTATCCTATATTTTTTATCTTTTAGTTTATACAATTTATTGATGTAATCGGTTAGTTATTTATTTTAATCGTAAGATGTATATATTTATTGATGTTTATGCTTAAGGAATAAATTATATTCAACTTCTAACGTCAAAAGGACCAAATAAGTTTAAAAGCCTCTCGAGACAGCTTAGGTTTTAAGCAGAACATTCCACGCTCTCAGTTGGAAATAGGTTTTGGGTCATATTTACACAAACCATTTTATAATGAGGATAGTTTCTGTGTATACCTTTTATTCACTGTTTGCTGCTGTAGTTCATTGTTCACTTTGTTCATGTTGTTCGTTGTTTAAATGTTGGTAATAAATAATGATTACGTAAAAGATAAACAGTGATAAATATAAAGTCATTCCAGATGGTGAATTAATGAGTAGGTTTGGTTATTTATAAGAAATTAGGGTGCTTTTTTAATAGATAAATAATGATGATGATGATCCGCCTTCCTTTTTAATTATGGTAAGTATGAGCTTATTAATATACAGGGTGTCCCATAAGTCCGGTCTTAAGGAAAATTTAATTTAAATTAAATTTAGCAAAGTTATAGAACTAAAACCAATCTTCATATAGATGAGAGGCCTTTTCCTCAGGAATATAACTCTCTCCCATATTAGCTATTGAGTGTTATTCTACCTGCAACAACAGAGAGGTCTCAAAACAAGATATCAATTTGAACATTTGTTTGTTTTAATGTATTGCTTTTGTAAATTTAATTTAAAATAAGTTTTCCTATGAGACCGGACTTACGGACACCCTGTCTAATGTCACACTCAATAGATGCCTTAATTAAGGAAGCTTAAACTGCCGAAGTGAAGTGCTTTAAGGACCACGTAGATCTAGAAAACTCCATGGAGCTTTTTTAATAATTAGGCCAATATAATTGATTAAGTCAAAGGGATTTTATATTGCTCCTAAACTTCAATGTTGAGAGATTGATGAACTCCAGTTGATTTTAATCAACATTCGTTGATGTTTGGTATAGAAAAATGTTTTTTGATGAAAGTTTAATGCTTTTACGATAAAGTTTGGTTTATTTCATTTAAGTTCTGAGTTTGTTTCATTATCTGTTTGAGAAATGTTATTTTGAAAGTGATTTGTAGTTAACATTCGTGCTTTATCCATACTTGCTTTGTATTTAAATTATTAAAGTGGTGGTTTTAAGTAGTATGTGTGCGACTGCTAAAATTAATGCAATTTTGTACTGTGTGAAGAGGCGACTCGAAGCCACAGGTCCTCTTCCCAGTCGCTCATTATCAGGTGGGATGTTATTTGTGGTCACAGGCATTTGATTTAACCCTTTAAGTCCTGAATTTTTTGTAGAGTTAAGTTATAAATGCGTGTATTTGAAACGTTAGCAATTTGTACCTTTCGTCCTTAAAGGGTTAACTTGGGTTACGTAAAAACCCATTTAGTTTTAGGCTACAGTTTCTCCTTCGCAGTCGTTCATTTATTAGGGGGATTTGAATAGTGGTCACGAACATTGATTTAACTTAGATTTTTAGCTTCTTAGCTGAATTACAACCTATTTAATATACTTCAAGGTTGACGATGAATTAAGTTCTGGCTTTAAATATTTAGTGGCAATATAGTTTGGGTTCTATGACTTGAATCAAGTGGACAAGTCGTCTCTTTAAGTGAAATAGTTTAATTGAAATTTACTTTCAGTTCTAGAATTTTTCGAATTCAAAACAAACGCGATTTGTTTAAGATTTACCGATTATCATCATTGAAGGTACTACTTCTGTTCTGCGAGTCTTTAAAAAGAAGTTATGTTCCATTCCATTGCAGGCACCATCAGCTTAGATAGGTTTTATTTGGTTCTACAGAAGTTCCGTTGTAATCTTTTTCACTGCAAATGATTCTCTTGAAACTTAGTCCAATTTAGGATTGAAGTACTGTATTTTTTTTTCCCTAAATTAAGGAGTTGAATAATGGGAGGTTATCTTTTAGATAAAATTTGAAATGAGCTTGCAGCTAATTACACGTAACATATTATTCCAGGCTGTTATAAGATTAGGCATGTGATTCTTCGTTAAAGAACAGTTGAAAGTAACGTCAAAGTTTTATTAAATATTTATGTCCCTGATATTTAACTTTAAAATCTCGCAGGGCGTGTTAATATAAATAGAAAATAGCTTTGTTGAGCGATGATATTATTGATAGAAATATATCTGTTAATGAATTTAAAAAATTTTGATTAGGAAAGGCTGCTAAATTTGTTTTTAAGGGAATTGTTCTATATATTTAACGTTATTCAGTCTTAATTGTCACAAAACTTGGAAAAAATGGTGCAATGAGTGAGAATTCGTGAGATTAGTTTATTTCTTGGAGTTTCTGATGATTTCGGTCATGGAGAGATTTATAGCTTGGCAATAACCGAATTTTAGTTATTCAAACAGAATTAGGTTTATTTATGAGAGTTATCTTGCCTTCAGGAACTTAATTGCTTTGCAAAATTTCCATACGTTGTTAAAGAAATCAAAGATGTTTAAAAGCCATTTTTGAAACTATCCATTATTTGCCTCCATTGTCAGTGGGTCTTCCTCCATACATTCCTCAGTGGTCTTATTTTGATATATGTTAGTCTAGAAAGTGGAACTTTAGATCTTCCAACTGCTGTTTGAAATACTTCGGGTCAAGGGCTCGAGTTTCTATCAAGTTTCTAGGAACACCGTTTCCTCCTTCAGCTCTTAGCACTGTTTCCAAGGTTTCGCAATTTGTCCTCGTACTGTTAATTTCAGTTTAAGCTTGTCTCGCTCTTAAGTTTTTGCGATCACTTTACGGACATTTCATTTGTAACGCAAGAAGAAGTAGTTGGTTGTCCGTTTGTAGTGCATACATTTACCGCTGTTACGGAGTTCCTCATTTATAACGTCCAAAAGTTTCGGCATCTGAAGTAATGGACTCTGTAACAGCTCTTTAAGAGGAGACTCGCAAAGACCGTTTGTAATGACCTCTTTGGAAACTGCTGTACACCTTTTAAAACCAAATCATTCGTAAAAAAACTAATGTAAATTTGAAAGAGGAAACATTTGGAAATTTGATGGCGATTCATGGTAAAAGCATCTTTGATACTGTCAACATATATCGTTTTTTCAGGCAGCAGCAGCTAATTTAGTACTTTAAAAAGCCAAGAATTGTGTAGCAGTATTTCTTATAACGTTTATAGATACAAGTTGTTCTTTTAGTAAGGCATAACTTTTTAAATATATCTAAGGCTTTAAGATGATTATATTTATGCAAAAAGGTTTTAAACAGAATGACAATTATTTAACTAGTAAAAAAAATTATTTGCTTAATAAATTTATTTGAAATTTTGTTTGATTTCCTTGGAAACGTTTAAAAATTTTAGAAGCAAGATTTGGTGTCGGTTGAACGGACTGAAATAATTTTTTCTCAAACTTTTTGTTGTGTACCCTTTGGATATTGGTTTTCGCACCCCCCCCCCCTCGTATTTTACCAACCCTAGTTCCTGTTTCATCTTGTCAATAAATTTGTGCCCCAGAAAAGGTTTGTTTTGGAGTGTTATGTAAATATTGTTAATCTCGAGATTTTATTTCTTATACAAAAAGATGAGGGTAATAACACTGATTTGATTCAAATTCACTTTGGAAACTGCAACACCAGACAAATTTTCCCGCAGGACTTTTCATTGCAATGAAACCCATGAGCGAAAACCGAGGAATTTCTGACAAACCATCATTATTAAGATATTCTGACTGAACTTTAAACGGAGTTTGCACTCATGATAACGGCCTAAAGTTTGTTGCAGTTGAACTGTAGCATTGGTTCCAGTAGTCAGAACACACTTGTCCGTAAGGTAAGTACGACCCAGCTTTTATCGATGGTATCTGAATGCGTCATAAGGCAATTCTAAACTTAGACATGACAGCAAAGTCGAGTCTGGAATAATGTGACGTCAGTCTCCCCCCACATCTGACGTTCGATATTAACTCAGATACTTTAATATAAAAACGATAGACTAGTAAGTCTCTCTCTCACCCCCCCCCAAATGCGAGGGGACTAATATAACCACTTTTCGTGGAAAGCTTTTTCTTCCACACAAGGATGCTATCGTCAGTAGCGTTCCCTATAATAGGACAATGTAACCCAGCTGGGATTTAGTTTCTCCCGAGTCAGAGACTTATTGGCCTCATTATGAGGTCATTGCCTCTTGGAGTTTGCACCTCTAAAATTTCAAAACTAATTTGCGCCTAACCCAACATAACTCGCGTTGTACAGGATGGGTCCAAAGTTGCGCACCATAGGAGTTTTCGGTGTTGACTATTATTTTTTTAGATAGGGGATGGCTGCGAAATTAACAATAGGAAAGAGGGTGAGCTTGGTTTTAATGTATGGAATACCAGGTATTAGAAAGTTGAGTCGCTGCAGAATCTAAATTCTATAGAGCCACCCTGTATATCGTGTAATTTATTTTTTCCCATTTTTGTTCTGACCCAGTGACTTCCCGACTGTTACCGCCGCCTTCCTCCTCTAATTCTTGATATTACCAAAGGACAGGTATCATTCTTTTGCCCAAGTACATACTGAAGTAAAGGTGAAATGCAACCCACTTCAATCTTCTCGGACAAAGCTAGTCATCCAAGTTGTTTACTTACCCTCGGTACATACTAGAAGTAGAAAGGATCAAAATATGAAGTACCAGTGACATCGACATAGGAATTGGCAGTATAATTTCAAAATTGCTGATTATACTAAACTTGGGAGACGAACAAAATCAGTGGCAGAACGTTTGTAGATTAAAGATATTAATAAGTTACGCGAATAGGCAGAAATTTGGCAAATGAACTTTAATAGAGATAAATGTAAAACGTTGTATAAATATATCGGTAGAAACAGTGTTAAAGAATAATATGCATGACGAGAAACGATTGGTTGTTAGGAAAGACAATTAAGCCGACAAACTTAAACCGAGTAAGCAATGTATTGAAGAGATTAGAAAAGCTAAAATGGAATCTCGGTTTATTGGTAGGTTATTCAAATTTAAATGCTGAAAACGCTGCTATAATTATATAATTCCTTGGTATGCCCCACCTGGAATACTGCGTTCAGTTCTGGTCTCCATATTTGCGACAAGCTAAAGAATGGCGTGAGTGCAACGACGGGCTTCCAAGATGATTCTCAGGCTTAGAAACGAGACTTATAATGCCCGTTCAGAAATGTTAAATTATTTCGCTTATTAAAAAGGCGGGTTCAAGATTTAATCAGTGTGTTTAAAATGATTAAAGTTTTGATAACGTTGACACCGAAAAATATTTCGCCTTCAAAAATGCAGATAGAACTCGTGGTAATGGTCTGAAATTTGTGGGTAAATATTTTAATTCTAATGAAGCTAAGCCTTTTTTTTCCTCCAACTATGTCGTTAATTTATGGAATAGATCGCCAGCCAGCGTAGTTCAAAGTAATTCAGTAGAGTCTTTGAAAAGAGAGTAGTTGCTTATCTTGCTTTAAACCCGATTTAGAAGCATTTTAAATGCAAAAAACTTTTTTCTACATGGTCAAAATATGAAAATAAAAACCCACTCTAATAGACAGAGTTTATTTCCACAACAGTTTCGATGCCCACTGGCATCATCCTGGTGGATACAGAAAAACGAAGGATGCCAGTGGGCATCGAAACTGTTGTGGAAATAAACTCTGTCTATTAGAGTGGGTTTTTATTTTCATATTTAGAAGCATTTGTTAGCGCATAAAAGTATTGTAGAATTTTCACTCGGATTCTCTCCTTTGCTTTAAAATTTTTACTCGTCTTTAAATTTCCTTCATTTCTTTGAACCTTTTTAAACAGTCTCGTAGGAATCAGTTGGTCTATTTCTTTTCTGTTTCTGTTTGGTGTCATTTGTATTCTTTTGTTTAGGAAAGTTTGTAATCAAGAAGCTGATTTCAGAAGTAGTATTTATCAATCGAGTTTTTTTTTTCTTTTTGAGACTTTGTTCTGTGTGCTTCATAGTCAAATTTGACCTTTTGGCGCTCAATTGTGGAGAGCCAACCGTAGCCCGTGTTTAACTGTAATTAGGAAGAGATTTTTGGTATTTATGAAAGTTTTCTCCGTTATAAGCACTGTCACGCCCCTAAACGAATTAATTCCTAATAAACTCCGAAGATGTTCACATATGTTGAAACAAAACAAAAACACTGTTGGGGAAACAGGAGATTTTTTATACTTAATAATAATAATACTTTCATCAATATTGTACTTTTTATGGGATTTAGCTCGTGCCAGTAAAGTTTATCATTATTATTATCAGTAATAATAATAATAATAATGAATTTTTATTTTTTTCTGACTTCCTAAATGAATTTCTCTTAACTAAACAAAATTTGGTTCTTTTGCATTATCCTCCCAACACTAATTTTTTTATATAATGTTGGTTTGGTTTTGGTACTTTATTTTCCTTCCATTATAAAAAAAATTAGTGTTGGTATTAGGTTAGGTTAGGTTAGGTTACGGTAAAAACAGCGCAGGCGCTAGCCGTAGTTAGCCGGCTTCAAGTTAGGTTAGGTCATGTCATGTCATGCCTTTTCACGATTAAAAATTAAAAGTGTTTTGCTAACGTACTTTATTTTCCTTCCATTATAAAACAAAAATTAGTGTTGGGAGGATAATGCAGAAGTACCCAAAATTCATTAAGCAAATAAAAATTAAAAATTAACTCTATTTCAGAGACGCATTAAAATTTGTAATATTGAGAAACAATAAGATTAAGAGTCGTAACATTTCATAACAAATGTCGAAAGTGTTCAGAACAGCCATGTTCCCTTTTTAATAATTAGCTTTTTTATTTGCATTTCTTTAGCCCTGCATTATAATTATTTCAAACATAGTTCCCACAACTATCTTAACTGGTCTGAACTCCCCATAATTTATCCTCCTTTTGTTTCATTAGACTTCATTTATTTTTTACAAAAATTAAAACTCTCTGCAGTAGTTATACCATATAAGATGGTCCTGTAAGATGGTCAAACAGTACGCCAGCTATTTCTTCAAATTTTCACCATTTGTTGATCGGGTACTTTCCTGTTATCCCGGACCCCAGACTTTTTGCCAGTTGCCAGACTTCAGTTTTGACAGAATATTTTCGTTAAAACGAACGAAAATATCACGACTTAACGTCTTAACCTAACTCTACCAACTAATTAGGTTAATTGAATGCCAGGTTAGGTAAACTGTACGCCCTTAATAATTGGTTAGGTTAAGTCGTGATATTTTCGTTAGTTTTAACGAAAATATTCCTTGTCAAAATTGAAGTTTGGCAACTGACAAAAAGTCTGGGGTCTGGGATAACAAGAAAGTATTGTTGATTGTTATTAGTATGTAAATATTAAGTTTCGCGGACACTAGATTTTTGAGTCGAAATTTGTTATAAAGATCCTGAGTGATCGAGATTGGTCACGTGGGAAATAACTAACCAATCTAAAACGTCCATCTAATATAGTGTAATCTGGTCTCCTAAAAACTTATTATTATTATTTTGATTATTATTATACTTCTGAACTTTAGAGTGTGTGGACGTATTTTTGGTTCACTCCCATCCCAAATGTTTTAAACTTAATTAATCTCTGTCCATTACCTGTCGGTGTCGTTTAAATTGTAATGTTTGCAATTACTTAATCCTATTATTCATAGTTTTAAAGTTATAGTTTTAATATAATAATAACATTCTTTGTAGTATTTCAAATTTCATTTAAAATGGTGGAGGAAGACTGTGTTTGAAATAATGCTTGTGATATAAATTTTGCTTTCTTGAGATAACAGGTTGAGGAGAGTCAGTCAGAGACTAAGCTTAAATTAATGACTAAGCAAATGCAGAAATTTCTAACTAGACCTCGTTTATTATCATTAAACTTAAATCGTGGATGATCTGGAAGACCTCCAAAGTCTGGTAGCTCAGTTAAGTAAATCTGTATACAGTTTTCGCACATCTGGTTGCAAACATTTTTGATTTTACAAAAAAAAAAAAAAATTGCATTTTGACAAAAAATTAGGCTTGCCTCTGTTGAGCGTAATATGGACTGTCAAAATGAGGAAAAAATTAATTAACTTATGAGGAGATGCATAACCAAACTAAAGGGTTAAGACTAAGTCTCGGGGACACCAAATTTGGATTCCTGATTAGCAGGAAGTTGGTGACGTAGGAAATAACTAACCAATCAAGAACGACAACACTAACAAAGTGTAAACTAATCAAGTCTCGAAGTATGAAATGGGCGGATTACCGAAATCTCTTGTCCCCAAACCTTAATATTAACCAATAAAGTTATCCACGATCTTCAAATGCGAGTCGATGACCTTGACCACTCACAAAGGTTTAATAAGTTAATCTTGTGTAGCCCAAAATAAACTAGTATTTATCGGATAATACTGATGATGTTCCAAAGATTGAAAGCGTTCTCTCCTTAAATGATAATTCATCTACAAAAATTGAATCATTTGAAGTAAAAATTCTCTTGAATGAATATCAATAAAAAGAAACTTTTGACGCCGCAACAATCCAAGTTCTCTTGCGTACTTCGTCAGCTGGAAAAGCCTCCTCCAAATTCAGACTTTGTATCCTTGGTTAGGAAAGAAACTCTCTCTGTTAAAAGGGCTACGTCGTGGCCATGTCGTAACACCGCTTACCGTTAAGCGACATTGGGTCTGGGTTGTTGGATGGGAGACCGTCTTCTACGTCAAGACTATGTAAACTCGTGGTTGGAATCTCCCGTAGAACCGAAGGTCCCCTCAATCATATGACCTTATATGTTGCGAAGGAGGTTAACCGACCCCATCATTACATAACCTAATAGTTTATATTCTTATGATAACTTTATAATCTACAGGGTGTCCCATAAGTCCGGTCTCGTACGAAAATTTACCTTAAAATTAAATTTACAAAAGTAATACATTAAAACAAAAACAAATGTTCAAATTGATGGTATTATTATAGTATTACACCCGTCCAACGTCTAGCAATTATTATATGTTCATTAAGTAGATTTTTTAATTCTAAGACACATTTCTTCTATGGCGTTTCCATCGCAAATGCTTCGTTTTCGAGATATAAATTTTTTTTTGGTGGTGTGTATCTAGTGTGTGTTCGTACGTTCGTTTGGTGTGCGTGCGCGGCTGACCGTTACATGTCTGCCCAATCACTGCGCTCCATCCATTTCAAATTTGAATTATTTTGCTACTGGAATGGCTTCTTGTGACACGTGCTCGTTCGATTAAATTATTACCGCTGTATTGTCGCTTTCTACGAAAATTTAGAAAAAAAGTTGTTTCTGCGTGCTCACGGTGTTAGGTTAGGTTTAGTTAGGTTAGGATATGTTAGGTTAAATTAGGATAGGTTAGGTCAATTTTGAAGGTGAAATTTGTTTTTCCTATGGTTTTTGATGTGTTTGGAACGAATCTGACCTTCAAAACCGTCGGAAATGACTCGTTTTCTGTGATTTCCCCCACCCGAGAACTCCCGGTTCCCACCATGGTCCCCCCAGATTGCCGGCTGGGGGGAGGGGGGTTACCTCAAAAAAGAGTCATTTCCGACGGTTTTGAAGGTCAGATTCGTTCAAAACACACAAAAATCCATAGGAAAAACATAAATTTCACCTCCAAAGGGAGACGGGTGTAATACTATAAATTTACCAAATTGATCTCTTGTTCTGGGATCTTTTTTTTTTGTCGCAGGTAGAATAATAGCAATGGCTAATATGAAAGTGAGTTACGCTCTTGATGAAAAGTTGGAAAAGTTAAACGTGATCAAAAGTGTTTTTCAATTGTAACGATCTTTTGTGTGTAATTATCTTTGTTAAAGAGACTTTTTCTAGTTATTTTGTACTTGTGTAATTTGATTGGGATCACCTGAAGATCAGGGCCCCCAGCCTTCTTTAGTTAGCCTTATAAGGCTAACTAACGAAAATATCACGACCTAACCTAACCAATCGTCAAGGCGTACAGTAGACCTAACGATTGGTTAGGTTAGGCCGTGATAAGGCTAACTAGAGAAGGCTTGGTGCCCTGATCTTCAGGTGATCCTTTGATTGTTTTACTTTCCTTTGTATCTTTAGTATTACTGGGGACTGATGGAGTGGGTTCCCCCCCCCCCCATTATTATCAGTATTATCATTATTATCAGTCATTTCACTCCCTTTTTGTAATTAATGAACCGAATCGTATCGATTTTGACTAAAAAAGCTTCCATGCTTCATAACCGCATATTCAGATAAGACTATTTTAAACAGATTAACGTCATATCAGATATCTAAACTGTATAGGAAAAAGTCTTCTCTGTTTGAAGATATTGTAAAACTTTATGTGAATTGTATTTATCTTCTAAATAAAGTTTTTGATTTGAACAAAATGGAGTAAAGCTTTTGTTTTACGAGTATACACTTCAACCCAACGTTTCGTCCAAATACTTCCGACGTTTTCAAGGACTAAAATCTAATTGAATAAGATTATAGTATATAAATTATGTATAGTTTTTGGAAAAAAGTTCGCCTAGAAACTTTCTAAAAAGCATAAAAAACTATTAGTGATATTCTGATTTTCTTTGACTATTTTATCATTTCTGGTGACGTATAGTTACAAAAACTAATCATTACTAATTAGTAATTTTTCATGTTTTTTTAGAAATTGTTTGCAGGCGATTTTTGTTATAATAATGTAATATTATATGTTTCAGACCAGCAAAGACCCAAGGATCCACTCGTAGCTAGTCACGGCTAATCATGGCTAGTTTTTCTCAAAACTGTGTATACTGTAATCTTTTTCGAAGTTAGATTTTAGTCCTCTCAAAATGTTCGAAGTGTACAGACGAAACGTGTATTAATATAATGGAAGTTGTACTGCATTTTGATTTTGGAATACTCCTTAATTAATTCTTTTGGGGGTTTTTTAGTTGAAAGAAATACATTCACGAAGTTGCAAAATGCTTCTAAAATGATACTCATTTGAAGCTTTGCTGTAGTTTTAAGTAATAGTCATAAATTGTAAAATTGATATTATTATTGTTGTTTTTTACTTTGGCACGTGTGCTTAGGAATGCATTAACGGTTGCACTATCATATATAAATATATATATATATAAATATAAATGTGCAGAATATTTTCATTAAAAATGTTTCATTAAAGACCAAGAAGGTATAATTAGCATTAATGAGTTTCTTTTTGGCTTTTTCTAATCTTGGAACACGTGTTCTTTGTTCTTCAGAAAGCAGCTGCAAAAGCAGATTGCCAATTGTCTTTTCACTTTATTTTCGTAAGTTATACACGTGAACTTTTGCCCCTCCTTACGGCATCATCGGACTAAAATAGTTAAATTTAACTTTTCAAATCCTAAAAATTAAAAATTTAAAAATTAAAAAAATCCTAAAAAGTTAACTTAAAATGTTGGGAAAAAAAATGACAATTGGCAAATTGCTTTTCCATCTTTCGGAAGAACAAAGCACGTATGTTCCAAGATTAGAAAAAGACCAAAAAAACTCATTAATGCTAATTATGCCTTGATCTTAAATGAAATATATATAGCTCGTTAACCTCGTTTAAGTTCCATGTGTTGATCTCTCTTCACACGAAGGTCAAGCTGGGGTCCCCGCCTCTAGGTCTGGCTTGGTGGAAGAGCGAGTTGCTCTCTTGCGTTCTCCACCGCACATAGCCAGGTACACCCGGCTAATCTGGTACCGTCCTGAGCCAGGCATCTAGTCGTCTTTCAAAGACTTCAACTTTGACCCCTGTAACGTTTCTGAGATCCTTTGGAAGCTGGTTAAAAAGTCTTGACCCCCTGACAACCAAGCTATTTTCCTTCAGTGTTGAGGAGGTCCTTTGTCGGGCCTTTAATTTGGGAACACTACACATTCTGCCTTTCCTATTTTCCAGCGTTGTTTGGATGGTAATTGGATTTAGTTTGAGGTTTGGTACCAGGTTTTCGATCATTTTCCATATATAGATTATGGTGTACCCAGAGATGGGCAGTATCTTAAGATACAAGATACAATTTGTATCTTAAGATACAAGATACGTATTTAAGATACATTTTTTCTTAGTATCTTGGGCAGTATCTTAGATACATTTTTTCAAGTATCTTAATATTAAGATACATTTCTTAAGATACATTTTCTATATAGGCCTACATTATTTTTTTATGATTATTTCTGACGTCTTTATAAGTGAAACCGTACTATATCTCGACCCTTTTTATGCTAACTAATGGTCCTAACTAATACATTACAAATTACACCAGTGCCAAGTCAGTCAAGATATCATTAGTTATAAACTAGCTTAGCCTGTACAAGTTATGTAGCCTTGCACACAATAAATGATGTTAAAAATAGGCCCTATGTATTTTCACTACACATTTGCTAGAATTATAGTTTTTAAAAATTATTAATATGGTACATTCATTATGTACTACATAAATATGGTGCATATATATATATATACACAGTAAGGGATTTATAGGACTCGGGTGAAGAAAAATATTGTTCTCAAAGTATCTTGTATCTTAAAAATTTATCTTTGAAATGTATCTTGTATCTGTATCTTTTAAGATACATTTTTTATGTATCTTGTATCTGTATCTTTTAAGATACATTTTTTATGTATCTTGTATCTGTATCTTTTAAGATACATTTTTTATGTATCTTGTATCTGTATCTTTTAAGATACATTTTTTATGTATCTTGTATCTGTATCTTTAAGATACATTTTTTATGTATCTTGTATCTGTATCTTTAAGATACATTTTTTATGTATCTTGTATCTGTATCTTTTAAGATACATTTTTTATGTATCTTGTATCTGTATCTTTTAAGATACATTTTTTATGTATCTTGTATCTGTATCTTTTAAGATACATTTTTTATGTATCTTGTATCTGTATCTTTTAAGATACATTTTTTATGTATCTTGTATCTGTATCTTTTAAGATACATTTTTTTATGTATCTTGTATCTGTATCTTTTAAGATACATTTTTTATGTATCTTGTATCTGTATCTTTTAAGATACATTTTTATGTATCTTGTATCTGTATCTTTTAAGATACATTTTTTATGTATCTTGCATCTGTGTATCTTTAAGATACATTTTTTATGTATCTTGCATCTGTGTATCTTTAAGATACATTTTTATGTATCTTGTATCTGTGTATCTTTAAGATACATTTTTTATGTATCTTGTATCTGTGTATCTTTAAGATACATTTTATAAAGTATCTTGTATCTTAGATACATTTCTAAGTATCTTTGCTCATCTCTGGGTGTACCTTTCTCTTCTTCTTTCCAGGGAGTACAGACTACAGATTTAGTTTACGTAGTCTTTCCCAGTAGTTGAGTTCTTTGCAGCCATCAATCTTGGCTGTGAAATGTGTCTGCGTTTCTTCTAGTTTATTACTTTCTTCCTTTTTATATGAGGACGTCAAAACTGAGCAGTATTCAAGTTTTGGTATGATCAGTGTTCTCAGCAGAGGAATCATCAGTCTTGTCCTTTCTTTTGAACGTTCTTAGTACCTGTCCCGCGACTCTTTCTGCTTTGTTTATCACTATCTGATTTTGTGTCTCGAATTTGGCATCATCGGTCATTATTACCCTCAAGTCGACCGCTTTCGTGCTTCTCTGAATTTCCTGTCTATCTGGAGCATAATATGCTGTCTGTTTAGATTCCTCATTTCTACCATATCTCAAGAGCTGAAATTTCTTGGTGTTAAATTCCATGTTCTCGTTTTCTGCTGATCTTTGTATCGTTCGCACAGGATGTTACTATGCTGTTGCTGTTTACTCCACTGTCTATATCTGTTAGCATAATAATGAAAAAGATTGGGACCAGTACTGTACCTTGTGGTACTGAGCTGCGTACTTCCGATTCTGATGATGATATACTGTACCTTGAATTTTGACGACCTGTAGACGTTCTCTGAGGAAGTTGTAGATCCATTTTCCCACTTTGCCTGTTGTTCCCACATGTTTCATTTTATGTGCTATTATGCCATGATCACATTTGTCGAAAGCTTTAGCAAAATCTGTGTATATGGCATCGTAGTTTTCATTGCCTTCCAGTGCATCTAGGATATTGTTATACAGTAGTGCTCTGAGTTGTGATAGGCATGATCTTCCTGATCGGAATCCGTGGTGAGTTTTGTTGACTCTTTCCAGTGTCTCCAAGAAGTCATAGATTTTCTCTCGAACTATTCTTTCAAATATTTTGCTGTCGCTTCCTGCTTCTCGAAACTACTAGAAAAACTGTTACTCCGATTAAATAATTACCTATGGACATCTAATCAGTGTGGTTTTAAAAGGTCCCACTCAACCGATCTCTGTATCTTTGTACTTAAATAAACAATATCTAAATACATTGACAGTAATTCAACTATTTATAGCTGTTTCCTAGATATAAGTAAGGCATATGATAGAGTGAACCACGATATTTTATTTAAAAACTAGAAGACAGGAAGGTTCTCATGTATATATTAAATTTATTGAAATTTTGGTATTCCCACCAATCTTTTATCATTAGGTGGGGCAATGTAAGTATTAGCCGCAAAAGGGGAGAGTGCAGGAATGTTGCAGGTTATTATGTAATGTTGCAAAGGGGGGTGGGGGTTGCAAAGGGGGGTGGGGGGAAAACTTGGAGGCGGCGTTATCCCCCAAGAGAAAGGAGGAGGAGGAGAGAAAGGAGGAGAGGTGTTCACCTGGCAGGAGCCAAGTGCACATTAAGACTTCAGCCGAGTTGGCGTTGTTTTATAGGCTCCTAATCAGCCAGAATCAGCCAGTTGGCTGAGCCAAGGTGAGAGAGACGCCTGAAGGAGAGAGAGAGAGACAGCTGAAGGAGAGAGAGAGAGAGCTGAAGAAGAGAGAGATGCCTGTAGGAGGGAGAGACGCCTGAAGGAGAGAGGATAGGTACACATGCAGGAGGTACACATGCTGGAGGTACACACACATACGCACACATGCAGGAGTACACATGCAGTAGGTACACATGCTGGAGGTACACACATACGCACACATGTAGGAGTACACATGCTGGAGGCAAACATGCAGGAGAGAGCGAGAGAGAGAGAGAGAGAGAGAGACACCTGAAGGAGGAAGATACATGCAGGAGAGAGAGAGAGAGAGAGACACCTGAAGGAGGGAGAGAGACACCTGAAGGACAGAGTGGAGTTCTCCCCCAATTTATTTTCGTTTCCCTAACCTAAGAGGCCACTAGGGGTTTACCAAAGGGCCAGAAATAGAAGGAGCAGAGCTCCTTACTCGGCTGGAGCCGAGGGGGAATGGTTCTTCACCAGCTTCGCGATCTTTTATAATCCTCTATTCTGGCTGAGTTGCCAGATAGCGCAAGGTATTCAGTTGCCAGATAGCGCCATGTGTCCCATTAATCGTGTAACACATATATGACGGCTGTTATTCCAAATGTACTTGTATATATAATAAACTAATGAACCATATAAAATACCACAATATATATTTATATGGTTATTCAGTCTGAAGATTCAACCGTATAAAATAACACAAGCGCCTCTTTCATTACGCTTTAATAGAATTAACAAAGTTACCCTATTTCGTTAGACAGAAAACGAATTTTTATAAGGGTTACCCAACGAATTATGAGAGCATCACCGAATTAAAACTTTTATGGGTAACTATATCGACATAAGCTTATTATGTAACGTTTGCTCCCAATATAAATTTTCCTAAATAACAGTAAACCAATTAATTTATTAAATAATTATGAAACTTCATTTAAATAATTTACGATACAATTCCAACAAACGAGATGAAAACTTATGAAACATATAGCCTCATTCCTGCGACGAAAAAATGAAAAATGACGAAAAATAAAGAAATTATTCATTTGGAATTGCCCAAGCCACTATAGCGGGGTCGGAGAATATCTGTTCTTTTAAACATCTTATTTCTGCTTATTAAATAACTTTTTAGACACTTGATTTTTATTATAAATATTTAAGTCACGAATAACAGTGGGAAAAACGTCCGGAAAAAAAATTATGAAACATCTCCTTACACACACACACACACACACACACACACACACGATGAAAGGCAGAAACTAAATCAGTTCGAATCGTGTCCCTAGAGACCTTTTTCGTTCGAATCGTGTCCCTAGAGACCTTTTTCGGGTCGATGGTTTAAGCGTTCGAGCAGAAACCACCACAGACTCCAGATATTAATTTTATCATTGTTATTACTTCTACAAATATTTACGCGTATTTTGTATGGTGTCATATAGAAATATAATGATGAGATGCTTTTTTAAAATATAATTTGAAGCCAATTAAATTCTACTTATTAATAAATAACTTTTTACACACAAACTACATCTTAACTGCAAACACCTTGCACATCAATTCTTATTATCATTATTATTATTATTTCTACAATGAAACGGGGTCGGGCCGAAGAACGGGTGAGAGATCTCCCCCCCAATATATATATATATATATATATATATATATAAATTGAATTTACCGTGGTACACCATGTTTGGCAAACGCTTTAGTGGTGCAAGCCTCATTTACTGATGCATATTATATCTATCGGGCAAATAACTTTTAATTCAGTCACTGATTGACCCTCTAATACCGCAACAGCACAAATTATTGAGTAGAATGTTGTGTTCTATTACATCAAACAACTTACTCATACCCACTGCCATAATTTTCTTTTATCATAACTCAGCCGAGCAACTACGTTAAGCGACGTTGGATCTGAGTGGTAGTTGGATGGGGAGTCATCCACCGCAGCAGATAATTTACATTCGATAAATGTAATGAAATAATTAAATAAAATATGCATTTATTTTTATATCACGGATGGAGTCGATGTAGACAATGCAGGTCCTGAGCTTAAATTATCTAAAACCATAACAATACAAATTATTTCAATAGAATATTATGGTCTATTACATTATTACACCTTGCCCAGATCCATTACCAATAACCTCAATTTAGTAATAATAACAATTATCTCTCATACACTATATATATATATATATATATATATTATATATATATATATAGAAAGAGAGCGAGAGTTTTGTTCAAATAAAGGATTCAATTTATAATGAAAAGGTACGACTTGGGATGTCATTCGATTACTGAGAGTTATTAGCAATGAAGTTCAGTAGAGATTACCCCATAGGACACGTAGGGTGCCCATTTATCTGCCAACCACTTTCTTTTATTATGTGTAATGACCACCTTAGACCTACAGTTTAACGTGGAACCATCAACAGCCCAGCGTCTTAACCACTAGGACACATAGGGTGCCCATTTATCTGCCAACCACTTTCTTTTATTATGTGGAATGACCACCTTAGACCTACAGTTTAACGTGGAACCATCAACAGCCCCAGCGTCTTAACCACTAGGACACGTAGGGTGCCCATTTATCTGCCAACCACTTTATTTTATTATGTGTAATGACCACCTTAGACCTACAGTTTAACTCCGAACCATCAACAGCCCAGCGTCTTAACCACTAGGACACGTAGGGTGCCCATTTATCTGCCAACCACTTTATTTTATTATGTGTAATGACCACCTTAGACCTACAGTTTAACGTTGAAACCGAATGTTATTTTTAAAATATAATTATGATATATTTCTTTATACCCTCTCGATTACATTAGTGACTAATGATGCGGGAAATTGAGTAAATGGAAATATTATTTTCTCGAAAACTATGGGTGATAGAAAACTTCTGAAACCATATTTGGAATCAATATCAAAAGTTCTATACGAATCACCAAATAATTTTCAAAGGAGAATAAGAGCATTAATTCTATTAGTGAAAATATAAAGATGCAATTACTCGTCCGTACCCGTTATAGCGGAATGGTACACGTCATAGCTCCACCCAGCTACATCGGCAGCCAATCACGACGAACATCTGGTCTTTTGGGCGGAGCTTGAACTATCTGTGAAGTGTAAAAGGCTCTTTATTTCAAGAAATCGATTCGGGACAATGCTCTTTTTACAATATCAATGCCCAAGTCTTCTTCATTTGACCAATAATGTCCTTCAGAGGGCAATCGATGGTATCCTGTGAATAACAGTATTCCAAAAAATTGCTTTCATTTCATCCATGGACACAGTAATACAGCACTGAATAGAAGCTAATTATAAAAGAAAATGGGCTTTTGGTACAACTTGCATAATTATGATAGAGTCCTAGTCCAAACGTATTTGTCACACAGTTTACAAATTAGTTGACAAATTTATGAAAAAAGTGTGTGGAAACCATTCATGTGCAAAAGTCTTAGTTTGATAAAATATGGTAAATGTGGTACACAGTAGCTCTTTAGTTAATTTCAAGAAAAATTTAGACACTTTCATGAGTGAAAGAGATAGTTTGTAGATTTTATATCGTGTATATCCTTAGTTTCAGTTTTGTAGGCTCTTTTGGTGGATGTAAATAGTTGTATATTAATTAGCTAGTTTGAGGGTCTTCCGGAACGCTTCTTGTGGACATTCTGAACAGTTCCATCGGCTTCAAACTTATCTCTAATTCGAGTGATGGTAAGTCGCGTTGGTGGATCTGTTTGTCTCGTCATGATATACATTAATATAGTGATAAAAATACTTAAGATTGTCCATGATCACGAGATTCACATTTTCAGTCGTAGGGTATGAGTAATCGACATGGTGTAGCATGACGTAATGCCGCTTGTCACACCACCCATCCGCAAGACTCATTATCCATACCTGCTGCTTCTCTTCTGCACGCGTTGTTTCTTTTACTTTAGACTTTATAAAGTTTAGCTCTGCAGCATACTTCAGCACATCGTCAGTGCAACGAAAGCCTTCAATGGTCTCACCAGAACATCCGTAGAGTATTTGTACATCTTGGAACTTCACACAATCCAATGTGGTTTTAAAAGAGGCATAGGAGGGGGAATAGGAAGTTTTTCGGTATCCACCACATCCTGGCACTTTGCTGAATACCATTTCATAAACGTTGTACAAGCAATATTAAAGGTAGCCATTTGAATACACGTCTGATTTTTCTTCTGAATACACGTCTGATCTCTCGGTCTTACTGCAGTCGACTGACCACGCAGGGAATCACAGATAGTAGCATGACTCACGGTCTTACAGTGGGCGGAGCTTAGAATTTTCGCCTGTGCACACACAAAGGAGAAAGTGAAACGCTAATTGAAACATGAGTTATTTAATAAACGAGATATTCAGTTAACACAAGAAATAACAGAAAACACAAGAAAAAACAAATGCTTAGATTTGGTGATCACAAACAACAGAAACCTAAAGAAACCTGTACTCGATATGAAGGGCTTTCATATCGTTCAGTACTATTTTTGTTCCCACTTTACAACCTGATGGTAAGTCATCTTTAAATACGTCTAGAATACAATCAAAAGCACGCACAAAGAGTTCATCGTTAGTTACATTATTAAACACAAGTTTATAAACACGCTTTTCCAATCGAGGGTTTATTTCTACCGACCCGAGCTTTTCAATCGTGAACACGTCTTCACTCAACATAGCGGCAATTGAAATAATCTAAATCGTTACGACAACTGCGCATTATATAAAGAAATAGTTCTTCAGGATAATTTTCACGAACTAGGCATATTTTATAATGTTTTACTAAACATCTTCACACACCGGCGCACTATTTGAGAGGAACATATGCTCATATTTTTCCTTTCTGCCCGTCAAACGATACTCATCTCTAAAGTCTGTTAAAAACTCACGCAGGACACTAGCCACAACCTCACTACGAACCTCGTCATGATATACATTAATATAGTGATAAAAATACTTAAGATTGTCCATGATCACGAGATTCACATTTTCAGTCGTAGGGTATGAGTAATCGACATGGTGTAGCATGACGTAATGCCGCTTGTCACACCACCCATCCGCAAGACTCATTATCCATACCTGCTGCTTCTCTTCTGCACGCGTTGTTTCTTTTACTTTAGACTTTATAAAGTTTAGATCTGCAGCATACTTCAGCACATCGTCAGTGCAACGAAAGCCTTCAATGGTCTCACCAGAACATCCGTAGAGTATTTGTACATCTTGGAACTTCACACAATCCAATGTGGTTTTAAAAGAGGCATAGGAGGGGGGGAATAGGAAGTTTTTCGGTATCCACCACATCCTGGCACTTTGCTGAATACCATTTCATAAACGTTGTACAAACAATATTAAAGGTAGCCATTTGAATACACGTCTGATTTTTCTTCTGAATACACGTCTGATCTCTCGGTCTTACTGCAGTCGACTGACCACGCAGGGAATCACAGATAGTAGCATGACTCACGGTCTTACAGTGGGCGGAGCTTAGAACTTTCACCTACACACACACACACACACATACACACACACACACACACAAAGGAGAAAGTGAAACGCTATTTGATTTATTTAATAAACGAGATATTCAAGTTATATATATTTACAAATACGATTTAATAAACGAGATATTCAAGTTATATATATATATATATATATATATATATATATTATATATATATATTTACAAATAGATACGATTATATACAAGACGTGTGAGTTAGAAGCATCATTGGTATCCAAAGGTACGGTATCATAGGTACCAGGTAACTGGTAACGTTTCCTATAGGTGTTACGGCACACCATCGTACCCCTAAGTTCCTTCACGCCTCCCAGCTTCTGCGCCCGAAAATTGTGGGTGCCTACAATTAGTTGGTGAGGTTGCAAACATACTAGATCCTTCAACGACTCAAAGTTAACAACCTCCCGATTCGCATGGTTGAGCGTAATACCCTTTGCCTTCACGATATATTTCATTTCCTCCCCTACCCTGACCCGTACCCCATAAGTCTTAGGTCCTGTTGAGATAAAAGAGTCGGCGTATGCGTCGTCCCCATACTCATCCTTGATCTCATCAGTGAGCTCGCCGAGGAACTCCCCAATAGCGGGCATGTAATCACCCTCCCTCTCTGTGAATATCACGCTATCTGTATCGGCATACAATACTCTCCGCCCCAAGAGAATGCAATAGACCCCAAAGTTTTATACGGGCGTAGGCTGTTGTGAAGCTCGCCACAGGTATGTTTGTAACCCTTGAGGTATCTGTGGCAAATTCAGTGTTGTTGTACTTTATCACGTAAGTATTACCTACATTCACGATCTCCATGACCTCTTTATCGGGGGCATTGGCATAATCCCAGACATCGCTATAACTTTGTGCCAAATGAATGTTCCCTCTGCCGGTATTCTGCGCAAATTTTCCCCATAGACTGTTTAGACACAATTTTGCACTAAAGCGCTTGCCAGGATTCTTTACAATTTGGACACGATCAAGTTGTATACCTTCGCGGTCGCGGTAACGTTGAATATAGGCAGACTTTTCATCTTCGTATTTGTAGAAGTAATAACAATGATAAAATTAATATCTGGAGTCTGTGGTGGTTTCTGCTCGAACAGCTTAAACCATCGACCCGAAAAAGGTCTCTAGGGACACGATTCGAACGAAAAAGGTCTCTAGGGACACGATTCGAACTGATTTAGTTTCTGCCTTTCATCGTGTCTTAATAAACGTGATATTCAGTTAACACAAGAAATAACAGAAAACACAAGAAAAAACAAATGCTTAGATTTGGTGATCACAAACAACAGAAACCTAATACTTTAAAGAAAGCATTCTATTAAATACTTTTAGCCTATGTTCACGAATTAATACCGGTTTTAAAATAGATTCGACAAGAAGACCGGCTGGACTGATTTTATAGAAATTCAAGGATTCCAAGTTGATCACGAGAGAAGTTATGTAGTCATCTTCCATGCTGCAAAATCTCGTCGTTAGCCTGCCTGCTCAGAGCACCGACAAGAGGTAAAATCGAATCCACATCAACACAAAATTTTAGTCGCTAAAATAACAGCCTGAGTATTGTTCATGTTCTAAATTATCTTTGATTCGTTTTGATAAAATTGAGTAAACTGCAGACTTTGTTTCCTGATCAGAAACTCTCCGTCTTTTTCTGGTATGGTGCAAGGCTTCGTTGCAACCATATTCACTGCACGAGTCTACTTCACAGTCGTTGCCTTCTAATCTAGATTTACACTCTTCACTAATGCATTCGATGGGTGAATAATCATCTTGGTTGATATTATTGACACCACATTCGAGAGGGCTCACTGGGGTAACGGACACTTCAGGTAATGGCGCGGACGCTTGAGGTGGGTCGGGGACAATCTCCTCAGGTTGCCCTTGTGGCGGGGCAAATATTGTGTGGGGGTAATTATGTGTTGCTTCTAAGTAAACAAAACGGGCCTTATGTAACACAGTGGCAATTAATAATGATTTATGCAAAGATGCACCAGCTCTTCTGGAACGTCTGGATGCAATTTTACCGAGCGATATATTTATCAACTTGTATGCTTCAAACCCGTTTGGAACGTCAGATATCATGTTCACCACCTAGGAATTGGTCAAGGCACAGAGAGCTAACTAGCACGACTCTATCCTCTATTACCAATCTTGTAATGAGTTAAAGTGAAAGTTTCGCCTGCCTTTATACAATGTCGTTCTGACGTCGTTATCAAGCTCCACACAGGGAATTTCCAGGAAGTAACATGAATCACGTTGCTGTTCTTTCACCTGTACACACGCACGCACACACACACACACACACACACACACACACACACACACACAAAGGAGAAAGTGATACGTTGGTTGAAACATGATTTATTTAATAAAATAAATATTCAAGCTATATATATATATATATTTTACAAACACGTGTAATAAATAAGTTAACAACAGACATCAATGATTATATTCAAGACATATTTACAAACGTGTGATAAATAAGTTAACAATTGAATTTCTGTAACCCGAGAGACGACGGACGGAGTCATTACAAGCTCGGCGGAGCCGAGCTTGTAATGACTCCGTCCGTCGTCTCTCGGGTTAACATAATTTCATTTGTTAACTTGTTTATTACACATGTTTTTAAATATATATGTCTTGAATATAATCATTGATGTGTCTGTTGTTAACTTATTTATTACACGTGTTTGTAAATATATATATATATAGCTTGAATATTTCTTTTATTAAATAAATCATGTTTCAACCAACGTATCACTTTCTCCTTTGTGTGTGTGTGTGTGTGTGTGTGTGTGTGTGTGTGTGTGCGTGTGTACAGGTGAAAGAACAGCAACGTGATTCATGTTACTTCCTGGAAATTCCCTGTGTGGAGCTTGATAACGACGTCAGAACGACATTGTATAAAGGCAGGCGAAACTTTCACTTTAACTCATTACAAGATTGGTAATAGAGGATAGAGTCGTGCTAGTTAGCTCTCTGTGCCTTGGCCAATTCCTAGGTGGTGAACATGATATCTGACGTTCCAAACGGGTTTGAAGCATACAAGTTGATAAATATATCGCTCGGTAAAATTGCATCCAGACGTTCCAGAAGAGCTGGTGCATCTTTGCATAAATCATTATTAATTGCCACTGTGTTACATAAGGCCCGTTTTGTTTACTTAGAAGCAACACATAATTACCCCCACACAATATTTGCCCCGCCACAAGGGCAACCTGAGGAGATTGTCCCCGACCCACCTCAAGCGTCCGCGCCATTACCTGAAGTGTCCGTTACCCCAGTGAGCCCTCTCGAATGTGGTGTCAATAATATCAACCAAGATGATTATTCACCCATCGAATGCATTAGTGAAGAGTGTAAATCTAGATTAGAAGGCAACGACTGTGAAGTAGACTCGTGCAGTGAATATGGTTGCAACGAAGCCTTGCACCATACCAGAAAAAGACGGAGAGTTTCTGATCAGGAAACAAAGTCTGCAGTTTACTCAATTTTATCAAACGAATCAAAGATAATTTAGAACATGAACAATACTCAGGCTGTTATTTTAGCGACTAAAATTTTGTGTTGATGTGGATTCGATTTTACCTCTTGTCGGTGCTCTGAGCAGGCAGGCTAACGACGAGATTTTGCAGCATGGAAGATGACTACATAACTTCTCTCGTGATCAACTTGGAATCCTTGAATTTCTATAAAATCAGTCCAGCCGGTCTTCTTGTCGAATCTATTTTAAAACCGGTATTAATTCGTGAACATAGGCTAAAAGTATTTAATAGAATGCTTTCTTTAAAGTATTAGGTTTCTGTTGTTTGTGATCACCAAATCTAAGCATTTGTTTTTTCTTGTGTTTTCTGTTATTTCTTGTGTTAACTGAATATCACGTTTATTAAGACACGATGAAAGGCAGAAACTAAATCAGTTCGAATCGTGTCCCTAGAGACCTTTTTCGTTCGAATCGTGTCCCTAGAGACCTTTTTCGGGTCGATGGTTTAAGCTGTTCGAGCAGAAACCACCACAGACTCCAGATATTAATTTTATCATTGTTATTACTTCTACAAATCGAGATGAAAAGTCTGCCTATATTCAACGTTACCGCGACCGCGAAGGTATACAACTTGATCGTGTCCAAATTGTAAAGAATCCTGGCAAGCGCTTTAGTGCAAAATTGTGTCTAAACAGTCTATGGGGAAAATTTGCGCAGAATACCGGCAGAGGGAGCATTCATTTGGCACAAAGTTATAGCGATGTCTGGGATTATGCCAATGCCCCCGATAAAGAGGTCATGGAGATCGTGAATGTAGGTAATACTTACGTGTAAAGTACAACAACACTGAATTTGCCACAGATACCTCAAGGGTTACAAACATACCTGTGGCCAGCTTCACAACAGCCTACGCCCGTATAAAACTTTGGGGTCTATTGCATTCTCTTGGGCGGAGAGTATTGTATGCCGATACAGATAGCGTGATATTCACAGAGAGGGAGGGTGATTACATGCCCGCTATTGGGGAGTTCCTCGGCGAGCTCACTGATGAGATCAAGGATGAGTATGGGGACAACGCATACGCCGACTCTTTTATCTCAACAGGACCTAAGACTTATGGGGTACGGGTCAGGGTGGGGAGGAAATGAAATATATCGTGAAGGCAAAGGGTATTACGCTCAACCATGCGAATCGGGAGGTTGTTAACTTTGAGTCGTTGAAGGATCTAGTATGTTTGCAACCTCACCAACTAATTGTAGGCACCCACAATTTTCGGGCGCAGAAGCTGGAGGCGTGAAGGAACTTAGGGGTACGATGGTGTGCCGTAACACCTATAGGAAACGTTACCAGTTACCTGGTACCTATGATACCGTACCCTTTGGATACCAATGATGCTTCTAACTCACACGTCTTGTATATAATCGTATCTATTTGTAAATATATATATATATATATATATATATATATATATATATATAACTTGAATATCTCGTTTATTAAATCGTATTTGTAAATATATATAACTTGAATATCTCGTTTATTAAATAAATCAAATAGCGTTTCACTTTCTCCTTTGTGTGTGTGTGTGTGTGTGTGTGTGTGTGTGTGTGTAGGTGAAAGTTCTAAGCTCCGCCCACTGTAAGACCGTGAGTCATGCTACTATCTGGGAGTCCCTGCGTGGTCAGTCGACCGCAGTAAGCCCGAGAGATCAGACGTGTATTCAGATCAGACGTGTATTCAAATGGCTACCTTTAATATTGCTTGTACAACGTTTACGAAATGGTATTCAGTAAAGTGCCAGGATGTGGTGGATACCGAAAAACTTCCTATTCATCCCTCCTATGCCTCTTTTAAAAACACATTGGATTGTGCGAAGTTCCAAGATGTACAAATACTCTACGGATGTTCTGGTGAGACCGTTGAAGGCTTTCGTTGCACAGACGATGTGCTGAAGTATACTGCAGAGCTAAACTTTATAAAGTCTCACATACACCGTGAAGTAAAAGAAACAACGCGTGCAGAAGAGAAGCAGCAGGTATGGATAATGAGTCTTGCTGATGGGTGGTGTGACAAGCGGTATTACGTCATGCTACACCATGTCGATTACTCATACCCTACGACTGGAAATGTGAATCTCGTGATCATGGACAATCTTAAGTATTTTTATCACTATATTAACGTATATCATGATGAGGTTCGTAGTGAGGTTGTGGCTAGTGCCCTGCGTGAATTTTTAACAGAGTTTAGAGACGAGTATCGTTTGATGGGCAGAAAGGAAAAATATGAACATATGTTCCTCTCAAATAGTGCGCCTGAGTGTGGAGATGTTTAGTAAAATGTTCCTAGTTCTTATCCAAAATGTCTGGTGCGTAGGCTGGTAGTGATATTCTTGTACCGGTACAACAATTCGACTCGCGGAACAAGCCCATTCACGTATCATCGAGTCAGCCGCCCGTCGAACCATTCCTGCCTGTGCCTCACACGGCTCATAGTTATCTCAGAGCTTGAGCCGAGTGGACGTGCGCTCTTCGAATACGATGGAACTTCCTTTGAGCAGCATTCTCAACGCCTCGTACGATGTGTCCGTGACGAAATCGTTGCGCGTGTTCAGGCGTAATTCCGGTACCATTAGCTATGTACTGGAAACGGAATGTAGACCGACAAACAAACGGGTTTATTTAAGTATCGAGGAGATGAATAGAATCTTTGTGATAGTTGAGAAGTGGAGTGAAGATCGTTATAAAATACCTGCTAACGTAGGTACAAGAAGAGAGCAGATTAGTGACGCACCCTCATACGCCGTTGTATGTACGTTGTGTATAAATAACGATCGGCCGTGCATTGATATAAGGCTGATGTGGAAGAATGCTTCTGATAATAACGCTCTTATTCCTACGCGAAACCGTTTCATCCTCGACAGAATGTTTGAAATCGTCGGATTCCGTAAACTGAAACCTATATTAGACGCGCGTGTTACGGATATGTTTTTTTGATACAGTACTTGAATACGCATACACTGCTCTGCTCGATGGGTTTACCGAGTGTAGGCTGGTGAGAATGGTCTAGTGCTGGATGTTTATTTAAAAAGTTTAGACTCTTTGAAATACCATGAACTTTGGTACAAAGCAATTGATCGGTACAAGGCTGAGCTCACCTACACCGTTCACCCTGAAGAACTATTTCTTTATATAACGCGCAGTTGTCGTAACGATTTAGAAGATTATTTCAATTGCCGCTATGTTGAGTGAGTTCACGATTGAAAAGCTCGAGTCGGTAGAAATAAACCCTCGATTGGAAAAGCGTTCTTATAAACTTGTGTTTAATAATGTAGCTAACGATGAACTCTTTGTGCGTGCTTTTGATTGTATTCTAGACGTGTTTAAAGATGACTTACCAACCGGTTGTAAAGTGGGAACAAAAATAGTACTGAACGATATGAAAGCCCTTCATATCGAATACAGGTTTCCCTATACTTTAAGCGGTGAAATATTATTAAGCCGCATATACTGCGTAATGCAGAGCAATAATGATGTAATTGTAAACTCGATTAAGACCGAGTTTAGTATTTTGAAAAAAAAGTGAATTGTATATATATTTTGCTTGACATTTCCCCGATTATACGCATATTTCTATTGATTTGTGTTTATATATATATAATATATATATATATATATATATATATAATATATTTTGCGTGATATTTCTCCTGTACTGTTATGTACATATTTCTATTGAAGTGTATATGAAATGTATATTTTATTTTATATATCACCATAATTGTGTGTGTGTGTGTTTCTCCTGTACTGTTATGTACATATTTCTATTGAAGTGTATATTGAAATGTATATTTTATTTTATATATATATCCATAATTGTGTGTATATATTTCTGTTATACGCATATTCCTCAAATGTATATTTATTTTCTATATATTTATAATAAAAAGAATGATGCAATGTTGTTTATTGTTATGCCTTCTACTACCGGTATTCGAAATATAATGTATACAACATTGCGTATCTGGCAATATTTAAGCCTTCTAAGCCAACTGGCTGATTAGGAGTCTATAATAGTGTATACAATGGTATCTGGCAACTCTGTCTTCGGAATACATGGCGCTATCTGGCAACTCATTTACAGCCAACTGGCTGATTAGGCGTATATAATAATGTATGCAATAATACTGCTAAAAAGAGGTATCTGACAACCATTTACAGCCAACTGGCTGATTAGGAGTCTATAATAATGTATACAATGGTATCGCGGTATCTGGCAACTCAAGCCATTTACGCCAACTGGCTGATTAGGAGCCTATAAAACAACGCCAACTCGGCTGAAGTCTTAATGTGCACTTGGCTCCTGCCAGGTGAACACCTCTCCTCCTTTCTCTCCTCCTCCTCCTTTCTCTTGGGGGATAACGCCGCCTCCAAGTTTCCCCCCACCCCCCCTTTGCAACAACCCCCCCCCTTTGCAACAACCCCCTTCCCCCTTTGCAACAACCCCCCCCCCCTTTGCAACATTACATAATAACCTGCAACATTCTTGCGCTCTCCCCTTTTGCGGCTATACTACTAATGTACTATCCGAATGTTTTGGCTCCTCTTGCGGGGTGAGACAAGGCTCCTTGCTCTTCCCCTATGTTGTTTAATGTGTGTATTGACGGATTAATTGATTCACTTAATGAGGCAACAGTGGGATGTTGTATAGATACATAAGGATAATAACTTAGTTTTATGCCGATGATATGGTGTTAATAAGTCCCTCTGTTAAAGGTCTGGATCAGCTACTAAAAGTCTGCGAAGTGTATTCGCAGAAACATGATATTCTTTTTAATGTTACAAAAAACTAAGGTTATGCAATTTCATCCTAAAAGCTATAATCAACCAGTTGACATTAGGTTTAAAATGAAAGGTGGAGTAATTAAGGAAGTACAAGAGTTTAAATATTTGGGTCAAACTATTACCAGCTCCTCGAGTGATGACTCGGATATAAGAAAACAATCTCGAAGTTTTTGTGCTAAAGCGAATATGACTATAAGGAACTTTCGGTTCTGTACAAGTGAAGTTAAAGACACTCTCTTTCGTACTTTCTGCAGTAATATATACGGACAGCAACTCTGGGTGGATTATAAAAAAGGTTCTGGCAGAACTCTAAATTTGCTGTACAACAGGTCTTTTAGACTCTTATATAAATTACCCCCGAGATGCTCAGCTTCGCAAATGTTTTCTACCCGCAATGTCCCGAGCTTCCCAGAGGTAACAAGACGTGCTCAATACAGTTTAATGCAAAGAATTAAAACATCAACCAACCCGATTATCCAAGCTATCCATTAGTCCTGCCGTTTATCCTCTAAGCTATGGACTTTTTGGTACGAAAACGTCTGTCTGTAGCTCCACTTAACTCAGACATTACTGTATTATTTCTAATCAATTGTATATATTTTTATCCTTGGTATGTCAACTGTCATTGTATTAATAATATTTGTCATATGGACTATATAGTCTGCCAATAAGCATTTTCATATATATTATATATATATATATATATATATATATATATATATTATAATTGTGTGCGTGCGTGCGTGTGAGATTCTCTGTACACCTACAATATTGTGTGCTTTATGCATGTGCCAAAGAACAATAAATAATTATTATTTCCGAAAATTTGATGCCCCGTGAATTCTGTAAGTAAACAGAAATAATGATACATACATATTATCGGGACTACCAAACACCTAACCGGGCATTAAATGACCTAACTGGCCATTCAGTTGACCTAACCGGGCATTAAATTGACCTAACTGGCCATTCAGTTGACCTAACCGGGCATTCAATTAACCTAACTGAAAGGGTCCCGTCCTCCGAGATTTTGACGCCAAATAAACTCCACTAGATAGGACTCCAAGTGAGGGCGGGCAGTCCCACGGTGCTTCTCCTCCATTTCACTGACCCCCAAATCCTCTCAATGCGTTGTGTGTGTGTGTGCTCCTGTGTCGGGGTCAATGAAGTTGTACTTATGATTGACCTTGAAATGTTCGAAACCAGCATCATTCAGTTCCTTCGTCTTGTATGAAAATGCCCGATTAGGTTAATTGAATGCCAGGTTAGGTCAACTGTACGCCCTTGATGATTGGTTATGTTAAGTTGTGATATTTTCGTTAGTTTAAACGAAAATGACGAGAGCAAAAATATATAATAAACAGTTTTGTAGTCCCGATAATACGTAAGTACCGAAATAATTTGTATAAACTGCTATTGTGACCTTTGACCCTCGTAAAACAGGTTGCGAACACTTTTTTTTCCAAGTTCCAAAGCGACCCATATTTCCAGGTTCTGGTTTTCTTCAGCCAGTTTATGGCGGACATTCGTCGAGAATGGTAGGGTCTAAGTAACTCTGGCGTTGTGCCCATGGGCATGACTTGTTTTAAGTACAGATCCGGGGTTTTAAGATTGGTTTATTGTGCCTACAAACTAATTAGTATTACATTGAGAGTCTATTCATCTCGATAAGTGGTCTGAACCCAAATTAATATATAGTTTAACGACTTGATTTTATGTAAGATTTATTTAGTGGTCTCAGTGAGCAGTCTGTAAATTTTATTATGACATTAAACATAACCTAAGTCGTAGGACGTAACGGTTTTACTTTACTTTTTAACTTTACAATGTGTAAACAAAGATGTTTACGAAGAACAATGCCCATCAAGGCATCAGTGATTAAGAACCAAATAAGCAAATCCCTTTTACCATTCACGGCTGTGATAAGCCTCACTGTTCTAATTTTACTGTACGTTTTGTCTGTAAAATTGATCGAGTATCGCTCGCCGTTTGCCCATTCCGTTCACTTGAATGATGAAAGAGTCAGTTTCATAAATAATCCACTCAAGAGGGAACAGAATGGATTAAAATATGATTTAAGAGGGAAAGAATCCTTGGTCCTAAAGGCTGATCACAGAATTCAGGAGTAAGTCATTTAAGGCACCTCGAGGAATAACTGGTTTCACGCGTACACACACACACATTATATATATATATGTGTGTGTGTGTGTGAAAGAGGTCTTAAGTAGAAGAATGATGTTGGTTAAGTATGAAGTCATTGATAAAAATTATTCTACCTTTTTTTCTATTTAATTGAGGCATTACCATAGTCAAACTAAAAAAATATTACTAAAGTATTTCCAAGTGCCAATATCCAAAATGGAGTTCATATTATCAATTAATTATCAGTGTTGGAAATATTATTTAAAAATGCAATTAAATTAGAATTAATCTTTAAAATTAATTCTAAAATGACAACCATTTTAATCAATTAATTATTTTATTGGCCATTTGTAGATTTTCCTAATGACAAAATTGTGGATCTTTTCGGTTTGACGGACTGTCATAATTTTTAACATTACTTGTTTTTTATTGTCCAGTTTTAATGGAGGATTTCAAAAATAATATTCATGTTTTGGAGAAACAAATAGTGAGGCAGTTATACATTTTAGTTTAGAGAATATCATATACGCTTCAAGATTTCCAAAATCCCTGAAAGTTTTAGGTCAACTGTACGCTCACGACGATTGGTTAGGTTAAAGTCGTAATATTTTCGTTTGTTTTGACAGTAAACTAACGAAAATATCATGACAACCTAACCAATCGTCAAGGGCGAACAGTTGACCTAACCGGGCATTCAGTTAACCAAACCTAGTCTAGAATTTGACGGTCCCGTAGCCGTGACTCGTTTTTTTCCGCCGGCCGTCAAACCAAAAAGCTCCCAATACGGTTTAAAAATATATATATTTTAAATTTGTTAAATTGCATATAACTGCCTCACTATTTGTTTCTCCAAAACATGAATGCTATTTTTGAAATCCTCGATTAAAACTGGACAATAAAAAACAAGTAATGTTAAAAAATATTACAGGCCGTCAAACCGAAAAGATCCATCTAAAATATTGCATCATATCATTACTATTTCTTTGAATAAAGCCATACGTTATAACAGGGTGTGTATAAAGTAACGCGAGTAAAGAGACAAATCCGATTTTAATTATATTAACGCGAGTAAACATGGACGAGTAATATTTACTAAATGTACTTTGTAACAACTGTATATTCCACAAGTAAGGTTTATAAAAGATGTTGAAAATGTTTTTTAAGAGTTAAAAAACAAGTTGAAACTAGTTTAAACCAGTTCAAATCGGATTTCTCTCTTCACTCACGTTACAGTACTTTATACACACCCTGTACATTACACTTAATGATTTGAGCAAAATTATCTGTCATACTATTCATTTTTGCTAATTAAATCCCAGTGACTGAACGAGGATATGTTGACGACTATCTTTTGCTTTATAATGAGTCTACAAATCACTATAAATTCCCAAATTTTAATGTGAAATTATGAACAGGGTGGCCCATAAATCCTAATCGGTTATAATTAAAGCGAAAGTACAAAACCGATTGGGACTTATGGGCCACCTTGTACACAAACATAATAGCGAAATATAGGGAAGTACTTTGATTTTAAATTTAGGTTACTTTAGAATTGCACGAGTATTTGACCCTTAATTCATAACCTGGGTAAAATACCCTTGTTATAGTTTACCCTGGTTATGAAATAAGAGTTTAGTTAATAGTACATTTATACTACATTTGCGAAGTAATTGAAATTAATAATTAGTTACCTGTAGATCAGTTATTCGTAATTAATTATTTTAGAATTCTACCAATTATCCGTTATCGGTTTGTTGTAAAATTGTTGGGGGTAAGTCATGGTCCACCAAGACTGGACCCCCCTCTGCTTAAATTCCTGGATCCGTCCCTGGACTCATGAGGTACGAAAAGTGTTCTTACAAAAACTTACCGCACTGCATCTGGGAATTACATCACCCTCAACTGCACTTATGCCCAGTTGCCTATGTACGCGCGGGGGGGCGCGCGCGCACACACACACACACACACACACACACACACACACACTAACTTTCTAATGTTCCGTGCGTCAGTCTCTCTTCCATGCCCGTGCACAGGACACTTCAGATGTCGGGGCTGAAAGTTAACGAAAAGGGCACCATCTCCTCCCACCTCAAAAAAAAGTTTCTTCACAGCATTTATATATTTATGGAATAAAGGCCCCTTTCTGAGGCATAAAGTGGCAAATGGGAGGGCTCAAGACCCTCTGCACGTGCCTGCTCTCTTCATACGAAGAGTAGGCTCATGGTCCCACCTCTGAGACCTTGCCTGATGCAACAAAGAGTTGTTGTTTTGAGTTCTCTATCTCGCATAGCCGGGTGCATCCGGCTCATCCAGGACCGTCCTTAGCCTGGCGCCCAGTCATCTTTTAAAGGCTAATAATTAATTTGACATCGGTGGTGTCCCTGATTTCTTTGATTGGCTGGTTAAAACACCCTTGGCCCTCTGACAACCAAGTTATTTTCCTTCAGATACGAGGATGTCCTTTGTCTGTCCTTCAGTTCAGTTGGGAACACCACACATTCTATTTTTCCCATTTTCCATTGTTTGGACCCACGCTTCTCAAACTAGGGGTCGCGTAAATATTATTGGGGGTCGCAGAAACATTTGAAAATATTATTTTTTTCATAAATATACAGTGTTAGTACCTATTGCTTTTATGACATTGAGTGAAGGGTCGCGAAAAAATTTGTCTGATCCAAAGGGGTCGCAAGTGAAAAAAGTTTGAGAAGCCCTGGTTTAGACTCTTCTTTTCTCCATCGAATATAGGTTTAATGCATGTGTGATACTTTTTCCTAGCAACTCCGTTCTGTACAGTCATCGATCTTGGCTGTAAATTTCTTTGAATTTGTCCAAGTTTATTAATTTCTGTTTTGATATGATGACGTCAAGACTGAACAGTATTTCAGGTTTGGTATAATCAGGGTTTTCAGCAGGGGAATCATTACTTTGTTGTCCCTTCTTATATATATATATTTATATATATACAGGGTCGGAGCAAAGTCTTTAAGGATTTTATACATACAACTATTTAGTTAACAGCATTATGTAGATAAGTGTTCAAATGATGAAACAAATCAAACAAAAAGTCTATAACAATTTTAGTCATACAAATATTTTGTTACATTGTAATTTAATCTTCAAAGAGTTCTCCATCCGCTATCAAAAATGTGTGGATTCTCTCTGTGAAGCTCTTCATTATTCTTCTAACATATCGAGTGGGATCCTTTTCAGTTCTTTATATCTATTCTGCGGCCAAGGGCATTCACATTTGGATAGATGAAATCAGGAGTGTAGAGTTTGTCACGCAAATAAGTCCAAAGCCAGAAATCAAAAGGGGTTAAATCAGATGATCTGGCTGGCCACTCGATGGGACCTCGCCCCCCTAAGCCATCTTCCTTCAAGGTTGGTATCTAGAATCTCACGGGCAGCTGTAAAGTAATGTGGCGGCGCTTCATCATGTTGATAAAGCCAATTCCTGCCAACGCCATTAGTAAACTGTGGCAAAACTTTGTCTTAATACCTGGCAATAGCGTCTTCTACCCATTGTCTCTCTCGATGTGTCGAAGGAAAAGAGTCCTGAATAACTAATGCACGTCCAAACAGTTAGTGTATCCGTTTTAACGGGTTTACCCAATCGTATTTGGGGATTTTTTTTCGCCCAGTAGCGAACGTTGTTTGTTTCCTTTACCCGTTTAAACCGAAGACGCATTCATCTGAAAATATGATCTTTCGAAGGAAATCTGGATCACTGTTGAACTTTTGTCTCGTTGTTTCAAACTGCATCCGTCGATCAGAATCATCGTCGTATATGAGCTGAGAGTAAATGGGTTTGTAGGCAAATCGTGGTACCGTACCCCTGTGATTATAATATTTTTGCTATTGAAAATTTAGAAATACCTAATTCGTCTGAGATTTTTCTCGTTGAAGTTGTTGGATCGACTTGAAATATGGCTACGACATTTTCTTTTGTTGTTGTTGTCTCCTATCGCCATTCCTGGCCTTCCGCTTCTTGGACGATCTTTTACCAGGCTCCCTGTTTCAAAAAGTTTGAGCTTCCAGGATCGAAGAGTGGTTGTATTTGGTGGTGGTTTATTATATATTTTTGTTGAAATAAACGCAAACTTTCTTCACAGTTATTATAAAAAATAGCCCACGATACAAGATAGACTTTTTCTTCATTGATGTATTCCATCCTAATTGACATGGCGCTCCGCCTCCGCTTTTTCCTCACGAGTTTAACTCGCTTCCATCTTACCCATTTGCATTATTCTACCTGCAACAAAAAAAGTCCCAAGACATAATTTTGAAGATTTGTTCTAGTCCTATGAGACCGGACTTATGGGACACCCTGTATATATATATATATATATATATATATATATATATATATATATATATATATATATATATATATAATAGTTGTATAATGTCAGATGTCAGATTCTTGAAAAAAAAAAAAAATTATCATAAATTGTAAAATCGGAAGACAAAAAATGAGGAGCGAGGAACAATTTGCATTTGATTTCATGGAGTAAAAATAAGCCTAATTTCTTTGTCGATAATGCTTTCATTGATAATTAAAACCCACTCTAATAGACAAGAGTTTATTTTGTTTTTGGTTCATTCGTTTTTCTGTATCCACCCGAAGAGGATGCCAGTGGGCATCGAAACTGTTGCGGAAATAAACTCTGTCTATTAGAGTGGGTTTTAATTATCATATTTTGACATTTACATAGAAAAAAGTGAATTTTTTTGCATTTCATAATGCTTTCATTAAATGTAAAAATGAGTATCTTTAAAAATTCACTTATGAAAGCTTAAATTGAAACGAAAAAGTCACTTTCGACTTTCAAAGTAATTTTCGTGGTAGTTTTGCAATGGATAATCTTTAATTGAAATATTTCACCATTTCAAAAATGGTAAAAACTTTATTTGATTTTTTTTTTTTTTTTTTTTTTTTTTAACTTCACAAATTTCCAATTTTTTTGTAGGTCACCACCGAAGATTCAATTGGACAAGTATCGAAGGTCGGCCCCTTTATGGAAAAATGACCGAGAATGTGATAAGTTTTTAGTCCGATTCGCCAAATCAAAAACGTTCCCGAAATGTAGCCTCGTCTCCTTTCCTGGTTCTGGAAATACTTGGCTCAGACATTTGATAGAAGCCGCGTCAGGAGTATTTACAGGATCAATATATAACGATGGTCAACTTTATCTGTGGGGTAAGAGATACATTTACGAATTAGTAATTTATTTTAATATTAGATAGTGATATGTGGGTCATATCTGCTTAGCAGATAGCTGGTGAGAGAAGCATATATTTTGAGGCCTCTTTGCTAGTGACCCGTTGCCCGCGTTGGGCTTCATCATGAAAAAGAAAAGCTTTTGTATTTGCCATTTACAAACTTATTCGGACCACTGTGAATTTAATATCCCAAATGGTTACTTGTTCCATGCACACTGTCCGGCCAAAAATAAAATAACATTAACCCTTAGACCGGCGGCGCACAGGGTTGTTTTGCGACTCACGACTTGGGTCGTGACGACTCGAGTCGCGTGTGGATTTACATTGACAGACTGGGAGCCCGGCACATTGCAGCGACCGCGACGCGATTCGCCTCGCGGTCGCTGCAGTGTGCCGGGCTTCCATATATATATGTATAGATATATATGGGATGAATTTCACAGTTAAACACGTGAAATGAATGAATGATGCAAACTCACAAGGAAAAAGAAAAATGATTCCAAGGCCTTTCGTGTATTCAGAAGTACACCTCGTCCCATTCCCTGACGAGGTGTACTTCTGAATACACGAAAGACCTTAAAATAATTTTTATTTTTCCTTGTGAGTTTGCATCATATATATATATATATATATATTATATATATACACACACCTCGTTGCCCCCGCAAGGGGGTTCTAAGCTCATGCGCTTTGTGCTCGTTTGTACGTGCTTGTTCCTGGAGGTTTCACGTGCGCCCTCCCGGCCCTAGCACCCAAGGATGATGGGGCTCGACCCTGCAGTCCTTGTCATCCTTGGTCTTTTTCCACTTTGACTGTCCCCTCCACCCTTTCTCTTTCCTCTGTCTTTCCTCTCACTTTTTCTTTGTTTTTCCGCCGAGATACGCCCTTTTCAATAGAGGCGAATCGGTTCTTCCCGAACTTTAAATATATATATATATATATATATATATATATATATATACACCTCGTTGCTGTTCCGTGCGTTGGTTTCTCTTCACACAAAGGTCAAACTGGTGGCCCCGCCTCTACGTCTGGCTTGGACTTAGGCTGACCATATTTCCTTGAGACAAAAACGGGACATTGGGATGGCAAAAAAGGGACGGGGGTTATGTAATATTCTGTATTCATGAAAAAGTAAGTACATAAACATATTGAGCTTACAATTATTCTTCAGTGACAGAACCCATACAAAACCCCATAAAAAAACGGTACTGTCCCGTTCAAAACGGTACGTATGGTCAGCCTAGGCTTGGTGGAGGAGCGAGTTCCTTTCTTGCGCTCTCCACCGTACATAGCCAGGTACACCTGGCTCATCTGGTGCCGTCCTGAGCCAGGCATCTAGTCTTTTCTTGAAGACTTCAACTTTGACCCCTGTAACGTTCCTGAGGTCCTTTGGAAGCTAGTTAAAACGTCTTGGACCCTGACAGCCAAGCTATTTTCCTTCAGTGTTGAGGAGGTCCCTTGTCGGGCCTTTAATTTGGGATCACTACACATTCTGCCTTTCCTATTTTCCAGTATTGTTTGAATGGTTATTGGGTTTACTTTTAGCTTTGGTACCAGTTTTTCGATCATTTTTTATATGTAGATTATGGTGTACCTCTCTTCTTCTTTCAGTGAGTACAGATTTAGTTTACGTAGTCTTTCCCAGTAGTTGAGTTCTTTGCAGCCATCAATCTTGGCTGTGAAATGTCGGTGCGTTTCTTCTAGTTTATTAGTTTCTTCCATTTTATATGGGGACGTCAAAACTGAGCAGTATTCAACTGCTATATATATATATATATATATATATATATATATATATGATGAATAAAACCACGAAGGGAAAAGAGAAACAAAGGGGTGCTCAAGCGCTTTCGTTCGTCTAATGACATCCTGAGGATGTCATTAGACGAAAGCGCTTGAGAACCCCTTTGTGTTTCTTTTCCCTTCGTGGTTTTATTCATCATAAATATTTTTCACGTGTCACTTTCGTGAAATAATTATATATATATATATATATATATATATATATATATATATATATATATATATATATATGGGAATTAACTCAGAATGGTCCCCTGAGTTTTTTATGATACACACAGACAGTGCATGGAACAAGGAATTCTTCTGGATAATATATATATATATATATATATATATATATATATATATATATAACCTGCAAAATAAATTAAAAACCTGAATGCTTTCGACCAAATAAGATATTGAAAGTGAGACTTGTTTCTCTGGTTTCGTTTTATCTTCAACAGCACCAATTATAATTCGTGCTTCAATCCTTCTATGAAAGGTTGAAACAGCTGCCAATATTTCCATGGTGAAATTTACAAAATTTTGCATTATTCTTTTGTGTTTTTAGATTGAAATGTATCCAGTTTGATGATATTCTGAAAGCCCGTTTTGCCAAGGTCCTCATTATTAATATTTTATACTCTGATGGGATGACATTCGGTTTGTCAACTCCCTGTCTGTTGATTTTACACACCGCCGCTTCTCTTCGTTGATCTGTTATCAAATTGTTGCAGTTGTTCATGGAAAAAATAATATTTGTTATCAATAGTTTTTACAAAAGCAAAATTGAACAGAAAAAATATCCAAGAAACCTTTCTCAGTGGGGGAAGAGGGAGGGGAGAGAGAGAGACGACACTTAAACTCTGAAGTAAAACCTCTCAGACCAGTTACAAACATAAAAAAACACCCCACAAACCGCTTCTATTCCTCTCTGTTTTCCTTAACTTTTGTGCTCGTAGAGTAAACTAACCTACTTTTTGTTTAACTTTTACTTTTTTTTTCTTATCCTCTCCTTACTTGCATGTCTGTAATTTGCATGGTTTGTAAACGTTCTTATTTTACTTCTTTTCATCTTTCACCCCTCTCCTATTCTCTTCGACTATTTTTCCGACTTGTCGGCAGTGGCCGGCGGATAATGATGGAGAGTCTTTCCTTCTCTTTTTCTGAATGAATGTTAACCCACGAATGATAGGTTTTGCTACTTACTTAACCCCTTATTCTCCTCTTTTAACCCCCTCCTCTTTCCTTTCTCTCTGGCTAACCTTAGAGTGGATCTTAGGGTCTTTGTTAGCATTAGCTTCTGTAGATGTAGATCCTTCCGTGGTCTTCCTCTACTTCTTTCACCTACACACTCACTATTATACACACTTTTCACACTTATTTCATTATTTATTCTCCCCGCATGATCATACTATCGTAGCACACTTTCTTCTATTTTCATTTCCAATGACTTTTTCACTCCACACTAAATCCGCATCTTTTCCAAATATCTTCATTTCTGATACAGTCAATCAGTTTTGCAACAATAATGTTTCTTAAGTTGTTCGGCTGAACTGTTGTCAATTTTCACAGCGAACTATCGTGTCCAACAAGCGTCTCGTATCCAGAAGTGTTGGTACCAAATTGGTACCAACACTACCACTACACTACCAATACACTTTCGTGTTAACCTCTTGCCGCGTCTACTCCTAAGTACTACTTTTGTTAGGGCTCTTACGAGTACTGCGCCCATTATTTGTTTGTTTCACTCTACTTTCAACTTTGTGTAAATTTGCCTCTTTTGTCAATCAAACATTCCACTTTGATTTCTTTACAAAATTTGCTAAGATTCTTCAACCTTTCATTAATAAGACAAACTACTTCACTAGTTTTGAAAAATACAAAAATGTCGTCAACATAAAGGTTAATGTAAAAATTCTGGTTTTCAGTTATTGTTTTCAATTTTAGACGGTGAAAAAATTACGAATGTTCATCCCAATTAATGGTAAGATCATTGAACCACAGTTTGTACAGTTTGTCATTAAATCCTGAAGATGTTAGAGTTTCCCATATAATCGGTGATTTCTTTAGAATAAATATTTGATCGGTTGTAACTTCCGTTTGACTTCGTTAATAATTTGGACAGTATCATTGACTATCATTGATGTAAATTGGCTTTCAACATGTAAAGGATCTGCAGCATCTGGATCTATTGTTTTTTAAGGTTTTCACTTTCATTCGACTTTTCTGTAGACTTTACGAGGAGAAAATTTTGTATTATATTTGGGAAATCTTGCGCTATACCGTTCGTAGGGGTTCCTGTCACGCGAAAGGAATGAGGGAAGGAGAGGTTATTTGGATTCTTACGGACTTTAGATAACACTGGCCAACACTCATTTTATTGCCAATCATATTAGAGTGATTTTGGGGTAACTTTGTGGTGCTGATTCCGAATATGACATCGGTTTTGCTAGATTGGCTCTAATTTATGAGATAATTGGTACCCCATTGAAACACGTAAAAATGCAAAAAATTTAATGTTCAGGCGGAGCCTACTTACAAATCGCATTGAAATTGTCTCAAATCATACAAAAGTAAACACATGAAATACATAATGGCATTTTATTCGGTCTCACCATCTAGAATGTTCCGGTAGTTTCCCATATGCACGCGTTATGGTTACGTTTCCTATTAATTGAGGGTATTCATTATCTCAAGAACTAGAGCCAAATCGGAAAAACTACTTTCATTTTGGAATTCAGCAACCCCAAAATACCCTAAATTCGTACGAAATTCCTTGGCAACGAAAAAAAAAATTTTTTTTGTTGACCTGTGTAATCTTTATAGAAGTCGGTTACTGTAGGAACACATTTGTCTTAATTTTTTCATTTTGGCAATTTATTCAAATGTTTTTTTTTTTAACATTTTTGTTTTAATTTTGATCAGCAGGATACGAGCGAGTGAGGAACGGACAAAACAGTAAAGGGGGGGGATAGTTGATGGTCTTGGGCGTGGTGTCTCGCCCACAAATTAACTTCATGGAGGAAAGAGCGTAACAACCCCAGTTGTTTTCAGTGTCTCCGATAAACTTTTAAAAAACTACTTGTAATGAGTCCCAGTGGCGGCTCGTGACTTTCAGTTATGGGGGTGCTGCCTCAGAAATTGCGAACAATTGTGTCGTATATATATATATGAGAGAGAGAGAAAGTCGAATAGATAACTACTCACTACTCAGTCATAAAAATAAGTAAAATAGTATCATAAAATCAATTATAGGGTACTTACGCTTAACTGGTAATTTCGAATTTGCCAAAAATTTTATTTATAAACAAATTCCATTCTTCTGTTTTTATTCTGAGCGGAAAAATATTCTAAGAAATGAAAGCTATATATTGTAAATAATCCAAATTATATAATTAACTTCAATCTCACGACAAAAAATAAATGATAACGAATCATTGATAAATGCAATTCGGAAATTAAATTTCGAATTAGCAAACGATACAGCAACACAACTACCATGTCAAACAAACAAATCGGCACTGCTCTGCAGGGTTGCCGAAGTTGGTACGTTCGTACCAAATGTGGTACTTTTGCCTCCTCTGGTACGTTTGGTACGACGGCCGAAAATTTTGTACTATTTGAAGTTTTGTCGAAACAAACAAAAACCGCTAATGTATGTATAAAAACTATCCTTTAGAAAACTATAATTTGGTTCATTATTGAATGGAAAAGAAAAAAATTATTATTGATGGATTTTAATCTTCGTTTCGTCTCGTAGTAGAAAGAATGGTCGGTAGAGGGTACATTCGAATTACAATATATTATAAACTACGATCTTGGTGCAGGAGCACTTTAGGATCAAAATGGCCAGAATTATCCTGGAAAATGCCTTCATTGTTCAAGTCGCCAAAATAAAAATCTTGTTTTAATTGCTGGATTTTAGTTTTATTTTATTGTCTCAACTTATCAAAATATATCGTCTTTTTATATATAAAAAAGTGTTTTTGTGAACGAAAGTTTTGGATAATGGCCGAAACGTGAGATTGACCGTTAAAAAATAAGGTTAGTTTAACATCTTTATATGTTTTAAAGCATTTATTATCATTTTTCAATTATTTGGTACCTTTTTGCGAGATTTGGTACCTTTTGACTTAAGTTTTGGTACACTTGCCAAAAAAATTTCGGCAACCCTGCTGCTCTGTCCACAGTGCTTTCGATCCTCTTAAACCCGCGATTCTGACTCGCTCTTCGTACGTCCGCCACCGAGCTTTCAAGCGTTTCGAACAAAATCTGGAACTGTTAAGTACGCAGTTCCACGGGAAGGCTAAAGCTACTTTCGTGATTCATTCGTTCGGCATTGAAATAGTTTAAGGAAAAAAGGATATAATCTGATTTAAAAACTCAAAGTTCATTGAAAAAAAAACAATCAGAGAGGCTATTTTAAATATTTAAATATAAAGATCATAAGATCATGGGGGTGCTGCAGTTCCACAGTGCCTACCTGCGAGCCGCTCCTGATAATGACCTAAGTGATAATGCCTCGCGTATCTTTTATCGTTTATAATCTTCCCATGTTTTGTTTTCTTCTTGTAAAGGGTATTATGGTGAACTGGACCCATGGGACGTTGGTACTACGATCGTTCAGAAGAGCCACAACTCCGCAAAGTACTCTGTGTTGTCGTTCGAGGGGAGAGGAATTCTGCTTATGAGGAACCCCTACAGAGCCATCTTGTCTTTCCATAACTTCCTCTTTGCTGGACATCACCTCTACGCTCCAATGCTTAATTACAGGAGGAAAGGTTTGACATGGTCTCTCTCATAGAGCATTATGCTTCTTACAAAGAGTGTTGTGCACGGTACTAGGGCAATTGCGTCCTGGTCAATTGCGTCCTGGTCATTGGCGTCCCTGGACAATTGCGTCCCGGACAATTGCGCACTTCTCCAACTACTATATGAAGTTTATTTATTAGAGAAGTGAATAGAAAGTTAGTATCGGAATTTCAAATATACTTTTCATTTTAACCTATTAAACTTGTTATATGTTCATAAGTTCTGTTCGAAACTGTTCTCTAAAACTTTATCCATCATGAGCAACATCATTGTCAAATTTTATGGGTTACGTCCACTTAAGATAAAGTTAGTTTCGTTAGTTTTAACGAAAATATCACAACTTAACCTAACCAATCGTCAAGGGCATACAGTTGACCTAACTGGGCATTTAATTAATCTAACCGGGCATTATATCCCATACAAAATTACAATAACATACATACTCATCCCTCGTCATTGGCGTCCCTGAACAATTGCGTAGGTGAAGTCACAATGAACTTTCTATTCACTTCTCTAATAAATAAACTTCATATAGTAATTGGGGAAGTGCGCAATTGTTCGGGACGAAATAAAACCGGACGTAATTGTCCAGGGACGCCAATGACCGGGACGCATTTGTCCGGGACGCATTTGTCCGGGACGCACTTGACCAGGTCGCAATTGTCCTGTCACCGGTGTCACCGGTGTCCTGTCACCGTTGTGTCACACACTGGGGGCAAATTAACACTTTTGTTCAGGATATTTATTCTTTAACCCTCATTTCCATGATCTTTGTAAATTATAGCGAGGGTATATTTTACCCAATTTATAAAATAAGGGTTTAACCTGAAAATCTAAGAATTATTGGTATTCAAAACCAAATAATTTAGTAACAACTCACTCCCACACATTTTGGGTTCCTTTTCTGACAACTAAACTAAGCCTATATTAAACATGAAACCTTTTTAGAGAGAGTTACATCTTAGTACGATATATTATTATTATTATTATCATTGTTTCCGGAGGTACATTACAGTCCCACTGGTACTGAAAGGGTTAATAAAGTACCGGGAGTTTTTTTATTGGAGTTCCTTTCCAGAAAGGCAAAAACAAGGAACAGCTTTTCAGAAGTATTTGTTAGCGCATAAAAGTATCGTAGAAATTTCACTCGAATTATCTCCTCTTTGCTTTCAAATTTTCACTCATCTTTTTATATTTTCTTTCATCTTTTAACATTCTTTCTTAAACAGACAGCCTCGTAGGGATCAATCTGTCTGTTGCTCTTTGGTATCCTTTGTATGTATTCCTTTATATTTTCAGTATTTCTTTTTTAACTTCCAGACTGGCCTTCATTCGTTCATTTACAAACCAAGTTTTGGGTTAAGACCGTCATGAATTGGGTGACTGAAGGCAAAAAGATTCACGTTGTTCACTATGAAAATCTTGATGAAAATCCTGTAGGAGAACTTAAAAAAATCCTGAAATTTCTCAATGTTCCTGAAAACAAAGAAAGGCTAAATTGCATTCAGGTATGCCTTAAAATACGTTAAGAAATGTATTTAATTTCCCGTAATAAAAAGCCTATTCCTAGTAGTAGTAGTAGTAGTAGTCTCTCCGCATTCAAAATTGTCCTACGAAATTATAACTAGTGATAAAATGTTTTCAGACCGAATAGAGTCGTCTGACACTAACGAAATAATAGAAAAAATATTAAATATGCTGAAAGGTTAAGTTCATTATATTCAGGGTTGGTAATGTTTGTGTTCGTCTTTTAAACATTATTATAATTAAAACGTAAACATTTCAATTATTTCTAACAAAATTCTTTATAACCACACTACTTTACATTTTATACTTCATACTTCAGCTCCCAGGTAGGCTAGTTAGCCTGTCAGTGGAGCCAGCCTCCTTCGCCACTCCGCCCTGTCCAGCAGCACTCCCGTTTCCTCGAGCTCTTGCATGCTGGGCAAGTCGTATTTCGCAAGCTCTCCTCCACTTCGTCCCTCCATCTCTCTCTCGGTCTTCTGCCATTCCCTGGTCTCCACTCCCAGCACCTCCTCGCAGTTTCCCCTCCTCCATTCTCTCCAAGTGGCCCAACCATTTCAATTTGTCAACGTCGATTTTTCTCAAAATCGGCGTTACTCCTACATTGGTTTTTTTCTTCATTTCTTATCCAATCTCTTCGCGTCTTTCTCAGAATAGTCCTCAGCGGTGTCATTTCTGCCGCCTGAATTCTTCTTCGATCCGCCATGCGCATTTTCCAGTGTTCCGACCCATAAATCAGTATTGGTGTTAAAACTGTTTCGAAGATTTTCTTAGTCTCAAGGGGCATATGTTTATCTCTCAGTAGCGGGTATAACATTCCGACATTTTTACCAAACTTTGCAATTCTTTCAGTTATTTCTTGCACATTACCGCTTTCTTTAGTAAACATACTCCCTAAATATTTAAATTTTTCAACATTTCTTATTTCCTTATCTCCTATTTGAACTCCAAATTCTCCTTCTTCTCTTCTACATACACTTAATATTCCTGTCTTTTCTACATTCATTTCCACTCACCCCTCCTTCAAACATTCATTCCAATCAATTAAAGCTTGTTCTATATCTTCTCTCTCTGTCGTCCAGAATGCTATGTCATCCGCATATGCCATTATTCCATTATTATTATTCATTTCATGACGTCGCTTGAAACTTGCAATGACTGTGTCCATGTAGGCTATAAACAGTAGTGGTGATATACCACTGCCCTGCTTCACCCCTGTTCTAACTTCAAACCACTCATCATTTTTGTGTCCATTCCTTACTTTGCATTCGCTAACTTGATAAAAACTTTTCAAAGCCCTAAGAAGTTACCCCATAAATCTCCTCCCAACATCTCCACATTCTTCCTCTTGGCACTGTATCGAATGCTTTTTTAAGATCTATGAATTTTACATAGATGTTAGTGTTAAATTCCCATGCCTTTTCTATAACAGAACTAAGGCCAAGAATAAGATCTACCGTACTTCTATGTTTCGATAACCATGCTGTTCTTCTCCCAACCTTGCTTCAATTATTTGCCTTGCTCTTCTTTCTATTATTTTTTCGTAAAGTTTTGTTATACGATTAATAAGCGATATTCCCCTATAATTCTTACATCTACCTGAGTCATCCTTTCCTTTATATATTGGAACGATGATTGTTTTTCCCCAATCATAGGGGACTTGACCTTCTCTCCAATATTTATTCAACAGGTTTCGAATTTTTTCTTTCATGGCTTCGCCTCCCTCCTTTATAAGTTCAATCGGAAACTCATCCATTCCCGTTGATTTTCCATTCTTCATTTTATTAACAGCCTCTTCCATTTCTTCTCTGGTAATAATTACCCGTTCTGCTAATTCCTGGTATATTCCATCTGCTTCCTTCACTTCTTCTGGATCTCCATTCAATAGATCTTTAAAATAATCTGACCATCGTCTATTAATTGCTCCAGGTTCCACTATCACATTTCCCGCTTCATTTTTAATACTGTATACTTTTCCTTCCTATAAGATTTTGCAAGGCTGTAAATCAGTTTTTTGTTTCCCTTCTCATCTTCTCTCAACTTTTCTCCCAATTCCCTCATTGCCATTTGTTTTACCCTTTTCTTCTCCCTCTCAGCTTCATTTCTTGCTTGTACATATTACCGTTTTGATTCCTGTGTACGTTGCCTCAACCACTTCCTATGTTTTATAGTTTTCTGTTTTACTGCGCCTCTCCCTATATCTGTCCACCATGGTGTATGTCGTCTTCTTCCTCCCCCCCACCCATTCAGTTCCCAAAATCTCCTCCGCAACCCTCTTAGTACAATCTCCACGGTTTCCCATTCATTGTTTTCCTCCATCTCAGCTATATTTCTTTCAAATTCCTCTCTGAATCTGACTCTAATGTTCTCATTCTGCAGTTTCTTTGTCTTAATTACCTTCTTCTTCTCCTCTTTTGTTGCTTTTGTTTTCTGCATTTTCAAATCTGCTATCGGTAATCTGTGGTCGGAGTCTAACGTAACCCTTGGTATCACCTTGACGTTTCCAACAATTCTCTTATCGGAGCATATAAAGTAATCTTTGATGGATTTCTGGTCAAATTTTATACTCTGAACTATAATACAGGGTGTCCATAAATGATTACCCTGATTAAAGCATGCTATAACTTTTAAATAAACACTCGTATTCAAACAGTTTTAATCATAAGTAGATAAACATACAAAGTTTGATACATAGTTAATGAACTTAATAAGCTTCCACATGTGCACCCCTAGTGGCACGTAAAATGTCGTAAAATGTCTGTTTCCGCAACTGTGTACCTGGATATGCTCACCAATTACGCCATCCCCCAGCTGCAGGACAGGCAGCCAACTGTCATCTTCCAACAAGATGGGGCACCCCCTCATTGGGCGCATGTTGTTCGTGAAACTCTCGACGCAACATTTCCAAATCGATGGATTGGCAGGGACGGGCCAATCCCATGGCCTCCAAGATCACCAGACATTACCCCGCTGGATTTCTTTCTCTGGGGTCATGTTAAAGATTTGGTTTATGCAACAGTTGTTCCAGATATCAGGACATTGCATGCTTTAATCAGGGTAATCATTTATGGACACCCTATACATTCAAGTATTTTCACAGTATAAAAAGAGGTCTTAGTCCTATGGAGAAAATAAGATTGAAGTGAAAACGGATAAACGAATTTACTGTAGGAAATTCAAATTAAGAAAAAGATAAATATTTTTCAGAAAAGCAACTTCACGCGCTTCAGGAGGTTCAAAAACCATTTTACGGAATCTCTCACCATTTTTCCTAATAAAACTCGAGACAAGGTGAGCCAATAAAATTAATTAATCAATTAATTCATTATTAATTAATCACCAGTCAAACGTTACTTTTTATACTGTTTAGTGCAGTTAATTCATTATTAAGAAATGAATCAGTAGAATTAAAACAGGTTCTACAGGGTGTGTATAAAGTAACGCGAGTGAAGAGAGAAATCCGATTTGAATTATATTAACGGGAGTAAACTTGGACAAGTAATATTCATTACATGTACTTTATAACAACTGTATATTGTTATAGTTTTAAGCTGGTTTAAACTAGCTTAAACTTTAAACTGGCTTAAACTAGTTTAAGCCAGTTCAAATCAGATTTGCCTCTTAACTCGCGTTACTTTATACACACCCTGTATTTTAAGAACCTTCATTATCTGTAATAATAATAATTATACTTCAGTTTCAGTACTTTAAGTACCGATACTGGAGTGGAGTATGGTACAAACAGTGGCGTAGCCAGAAATATATGAAGTAGGGTGGAGGAACTCTTGTTGCTAAACTGAAGATTGAAAATCTTAAGTTTATTCTGTTAAATAAGAGTTGAATCAACCGTGTTTTTCAGCATACAGTTAAGAATTTGATACTTTATGCAAATAATATCAATCTAGCTGAGGAATATTGGATAAAAATATCAAGTTCGTTACTTTATTTAGTAACAAGAACATAAAAACACAGGCGGTGAGGGGCCATCACAGCCGCCCAACACACAATCCACGAAATAAACAAAACAGTAATTTATGGCAAACATAAAATAACAAAACATTTGTAATTTAGATATGGGAAACTATTTCTCTTGACTCGCCAATAACTTTTTAATACAACACAACTTATGTAAGGCCGTATAACATCGCATATTTTGGATACGTATATTGATACTGTCAAAATATAATGTATAGTGTATATAGTATAGTGTATACGTATGGTGTATATAGATTATAAGCTACCGCATTTTACATTAAGCAAAACAATAACATATGAGCCCTGAAGTGATTTTTGGAGACGTTTATCAGGAAAAAAGTAGCGTCTTATGAGGCGTAAAATACGATATATAATGGGCCCTCTAGTACTTTAATTACACGAACTGAAGTCGTCTATTGGCTCGAGAGAACGTGTCGTCAGAAAGTCTATCAAACAACTCACCATCGCGATATGTTTGAAACATATCCTCGCGGCTTTATAGTTTTCCAAAGCACTCATTAGGTTTCGTTGTTTGCCTTGAAGTTTTTCAGATAAAGGTTGGTCCTATTTCGGTTGGCATTGCCATCTAATCCCTGTATGCTAAAAGGGGAGGGGCCATGTGGTCATGGCACCCCCCTCCCTACGCCTTTGGGTACAAAAGTACTTTCTTGCTGCGAATCAGATCCTTTTATTTCAATGGTGAAAATCCCCTGATATAAACCTCAGAGAGAACTTATGATAAAAAATAAAAAGGTGACTACATAAGAGTAAAAAAAATAAAATGGGACTGATTTGGAGCCTAATTCAAGTCTTGTATCATGATGAGAAGTTCTGACATCAATCCGTGAAGTGTATCGAAAGTAGGCCTAAATTAAAGCTAAAGGACAAGCAAAAAAGTACTGAAACTGTAATAAAATTATTACGCTTGTTCGTAAATTACTTTTATATTTACCGATTCATTTAACAACTGTACGAAATATTTACAGTTATGGCTATGAAAGGAAAAAGGAATTTGATTCGAAATGAGAAAGAAAAAGCTTACTGGTCAGAAATACTTGATTAAAATGTTTTCTTTAAATTATGAATGAAAGAGACAAACTGTAAAAACCAAAACCCGCCATCAAATAAACACAACGTCTGTCAACTTCTTTCAGCAGTTCCGTCCAAATCGTTCATTCAGACTAAAGTCAAGCTTGTTGTCCCACCTTGAACCTACAGTTTAATGTGGAATCCGAACCACGTTCCTCCAAGGAAGACCCGCAGAAAACGCCTTCATCGCTCAGATATGAAATCACAGTCAGAGCCGGATCTCTAACCCGCATCTTCAGATTAGCAGTCTCGCGTTTTAACTTCGAGGCTACTAAGATAGAAAATAGGGTTTTTATTTATTTCCGTAGTAATAATTAAAGAAAACTCAATTACTTTTTACCTGTAGCTGGACCGCGCTATTCGCTATTCTTCATATTTGTTGGAGAAACATGGCTATGAGAAACCACCCTTGGGTCAGTACGAGTTCTACAATGGGGCGTCGAGTGAGGTGAGATGCTTGTGACTTGGCTCTTTAATAAGGTTTGTTTTTAATATCATATATAATAATATTAATAAAGAAATGAAGACCTGACATGTGAACAGTTGAGGGGAATAAATTCAGACATGATGTGGTTGAGTGATTTAGAACTTAGTCTCTGTTCTAGCATCATAGAAGTAAATAAAAAATTAGTGAATAACGTTTGGTTATATTCCTTTTTATGAAAGAAAGCTGTGGATCCCTAGGTAGAGGGGTATGTTGCCACAAAAATAAAATTGTTTTACAACTTTTTGGGTTACCTCGTGGCCAGTATCGTAATACCGTTTCCCGGCGATCAGTGAAGTTAAGCGACAGTGGGTCTGGAGAGTAGTTGGATTGGAGACCATCCTTCGCTTCCAGATCATGTAGCGACCCTAAGTGGTTCGGATCCCACCTAAAGCTTATAAGTCTCCTTCGTTATATGATGTTAGATGTTGCGAAGAAGGTTAAACAACCCCATCAAGGAATTTATCCCCAGAGACGATTAAGAATGAATACTTAGTTACAACAGGAGTGTAAGTACTCCTGAGAGGGGAGTGAGAAAGAGTGATATGAAACTTTTTTTTTTTTCATTTTATTGTATGCAACAAAACCAGAGTTACAATCCACAATCATAATTTGGGTTTGGAACATTGCATGAAAACAAAAACGACGTGTGTATGTGTTTTTAAAGTAGTGACCTGACATTAAGAGTACAATAGCATACGCTGGTACCGCGAAGCTACGTTCCAAACCCAATGTCGCTTAACTTCGCTGAGTGACAGGAAGAGGTGTTACGACACTGGCCACGACGAAGCCCTTCTTCTTAATGTCTTTACAGAAATTACAGTAATGAAATCACACACGCTTCAGGCGTCTCCAGCGAACGTTAAAGATTCGCGTTTTACATAAAAAAACGCTCCATAAACCAATATAATCGTCACATTTAAAGGTAACGCGTCTGCCTTCTGTTCTCAGATCACGTTTGTGCCTTGTGGAAAGAATGAATCACTCATGGACTGCGATGAAAGGGTCGATCAACTCAATTTCGAAAGCAGGTAAAGTTGAAGATACGGTAAATGTTGTTATTTGGATTAGGGAATCCAGGTTTAGTAATAGGGTTTTTTCTTGTTACTGCGAAATGTCTTTTCTGCTTTTCACATTGTTCACGATCGGCTAGCGACCGACCTTTCTGCTGCACTCCTCTTCATTTGTCAGATTTGATGAGAGACAGAGTTGCTTTCTGCTCTCATTCTGCTTTCTGCTCTCATTCTGCTTTCTGCTCTCATTCTGCTTTCTGCTCTCATTCTGCTTTCTGCTCTCATTCTGCTTTCGTAACTTGCTTCGTATGGTTGATGAGGTATTTGTTCAAGAATTTATCAAATTGGAAGATGTTGGCAACTGCATATTTTGCAGCTCTGTTGTTCCTTCGGAGCGATATTAAATAATTTTGACACTCGAACGCTGAGAGAATTTTCCATCTTTGCTCTCGACTTCTCTCCTGTTAGAGAATCTTCCTTTCTGGTGATGGCGATACGTTTTCATTTCGTTCTTATAATCACGTACTGTTATTTTAAGTATTACCCATATTTATTTAACCCTTAAACCCTACCATGGGTACTGATGTACCCAAGTACCCCGGATATTGCTAGCGTTACTTTTATAATGGATAGGGATTAAAGGTTAATCATGATTCATCTACGATGCCTTTCCAGTGAATATTTTTCCAGGTGTAATAATGACTGAGGACTAGAAATTGAAGCAGCGTTCAGGCCAACTTATGTGGACCATTGTTCTAACTCTTATTATTATTATTATTATTATTACTACTACTACTAGTACAGTTCCCGTCACTTCGCTGACGGTTAGACAGGCTAAACTACAAAAGAAGAACCCAGCCGTGAAAATTTTGAGCTTCACATTGTGTCAACATTTCTGAATCTGGTATCTCCCAAAACCTCCTCACCCCCATTCAACTTGGGGGCTAACCCAATCTCCCCCATTAACCCCAACCCATCCACATTACCAGACCAATCCCCCATTACCCCCACCCCCACCCTTCCGCCCACCCCAACCCTTCCCCCCACTCCCACCCTTCCCCCCACCCTCACCCTTCCCCCATTGCTAAACTACAGAAAAGAACAGTCATGAAAATCTTGAGCTTCACATTGCCGCCCGTAATACAATTTCTGAATTTTTTTTACAATTTCTGAATTTGTTTCTCACAATTTTTGAAAGTGTGACGGACGGACGGACAGACAGACAGACAGACAGACAGACGGACGGACAGCTCTCTTATTATAGTATAGATTACTACAAGCATCATTGGGATTCGAACCTTCAACCTCAGTGTCTTCACTGAGCTGCAGGCATTTGCATTTTTCTAACTAGGTCATTCATAAGGAGTAATCTCCAGTTTTTGCTACGATTTTAATGCAAAGGTTCTTCATAGGGATTTACTATCTACAGTATCTCATTTCCTCTGTGAAATAGTAAAGATAGAAGTGATACATTTGAAGTAAATGCTATCCATTGGCTCGAGTGCAGTGGGGTTAACACTTAAGAACACTTCTGGCCGTGAAAACGCTAGTGTTTCGCCTCGGGTGATGGAATATGGGTCAGGTTGTGTTAACTTTTATCCTGTCGTAGCCTATTGGTCAGCGCCCCCAACTGCGAGTCAGAAGTCCCGGTTTCAAATCTTCGTGGGGAATACTTTGCATACGTAAAACTTGCGCGTCTGATGCTCTTAAATATATATATAAAAGCTTTACCGTTATTACTTATAATGCAACACCACAGTTGCAAATGCTTTGAATGCAAATGAATTGCCGCAGGAACGATATATGCTTGAACAAACATCTTCTATATCTTTCCTCGTGGGCTAAATTCTTCAATTACGGTATTAAGTCCCTTCAGAAAGATTACATTTGTTCATTTTGAGTCAACTTTTAACCCGTTTTAATCACTTACTTCGTTCTTACAGACACTTTAATAGCCTGAAAAGGTAGTAAAAAGGTGGAAAATGCACATTTTAACTTTTTTTATTTATTTGAGAAACAATGTCACTCCATTCGCAGTAAAGGCGCCAAATGGGGTTGACCAATATTTCCTAGCCTAACTTAATTTAACTAAACCTAACCTAAAATTAACCTCACTCAATCAAACCTAACCTCAATCAAACCTAACCTATCTTAACTTAACCTAACCTGGACGAAAGTGGAAAAGCCGTGGATGAGAATGAGAGAGGCATAAATTTGGAGTAAACATGGGAATGATACTGAGTACGATGACGCCAAACACGATCTACTAAGCTCGGGAGGTGGATATAAGGATAGAGTTGGAGATAAGAATATAGGACTAGAAGAGATACTCCTCCATTTTCTTCTGTTTCTGCTTTTTCAGAGATTTCAAGGAAAACATTTTCAAATAAATAAATTAGAAAAAAAAATATATATATATATATGTTAAGCTGTAGGTCTAAGGTGGGACAACAAGCTTAACCTTCGTCAGAATAAACAATTCAAGCAGAGACAAAACCAAGGTTACAAACTAAGATTATATATACGAGACAGTCGGAACCAGAAGGGTGAACTCGCCAAAAGTACTTTTGGCGAGTTCGCCCTTCTGGTTCCGACCGTCTCAGATATTATTATTATTATTATTATTATTATTATTATTAGCTAAACTAGATGAGAAATAATAACTTCTCCAACTTATTTCCGCAGACCTTCCAGAGTAAGTGGTCATCAGTCTTCATTCAAGGAATTGCTCAAGTTAGCTATACAGAACTCATGGGTGAACTAAGTGAACTCGATGCAACGTCTAAACCTTATCGAAAGAAAGGTCAACTAATGAAGGAGATATATGAAGCCAAATAAGAAAATATTTGAACTTGAAACGTCAAATGAAAGACAGTTTCTTCCATTACACTTAAACTCATTTCATTTCCTCAGTTAAAAACACCGTACCTGTTGCAATGTACCTTTTAAAGGCTAATCAAAGAGATAAACTAAATTTTGGGGTATTTTTTACTAAGAGAAATACCCCCCAGCCCCTATTCTTAACAAAGGCACTTTGCATTGCCAGTTTAGGCTGACCTTGAAAACTTTTGATTATGTAAACAAATGTGTTTAGGGCAGTGGTTCCCAAACCCATGGTCGCGACCCAAGTGAGGGTCGGGAAGGTGTTCCTGAGGGTCGCGGGACGGAAATTCTCAACGACTGATTCAATCAAACTATATGAATATAAACACAACGTATCAAAATGATTGGTCATTAACACTGCATGTACCAGCGTTTAGGGTCGCCAGGCCAGGACAATATTGTATTCAGGGTCGCCACCATAAAAGTTTGGGAACCACTGGTTTAGGGCTTTAGGCGTCCGAGTACGTTTTAGAACGTATATCTACAAAGATGGATATATGACATATTCCTTAAAGGGGTATTCTCATGAAGTTTAGGGGTACAGTCGAAACTGCGTTATTTGTTCATATACAACACCTGTAATTATAAAATTATTTAAGATCCACTGAAATAGTTTGTGTCAGATAAACAACCCTCATTCATGATACTGAATGGGACCATAACTCTAAACAGGCACAGATCAATGTACAGGGTGGGCAAAAGTCTGGGCGCATCCTCAAAATAAGCTAGTGTACATGAAAGAATTTATTGCATATTGACATTTTTAACATTTAATTTTTAATTTAACAAAAATTACTAAAATGCGAAAAATTAGATATGTGAATATTTTGAGAGGGATACCCAGACTCTTTGCTCACCCTGTATTATCCTTTATACCTTTTAGGCAGTCTAAAGAATATAGTAATTTTTCTGAGACAGTGTTTAGCGTCATAACTCGTTTCTCGCAGCTTTTTTATCAATTAAATACTCCATTTTACTAAAATATGTTAATTAGGCTTATGTCCACTAAAACTGCCTCTTAGCACCCACCCATTTTCAACATTTCATATTACAAAACTAGGAATATCGTTCATGAGGTTTCAGGATAGAAGGATATATACAGTATAAGTAGAGAGATCCTATGGGCAAATCTGAAGCCATTTGTGGAATCGTTGTTATGAATTTGGGAACTGTGATAGGATTAATGACGTTATCTTTCTTTCTTGGAGTCGCGGCCATCCTCTGTTCATTGACTACTAATGGAATTCTATTTCATTTAACTCTGCAGTAAACAGATATTACGCCATCATGGTTCCCGGTTTCATAGAAACCTTAATTATACTGGAACTTGTTCTGCCATTATACTGTTTCATCTTCAATGAAAATACTACAAATTTCCCATTTTCTTAATATTATAGTTGTTAGAAAATCTAGAAGAAGAAGAGCTATTGTTATCTCCAGGGTCGCCGAGAGCTGCCACGACCCGGGGAAGGATTGGTATATGGGCCCCCCTGTTTACTCAGTATTTTATTATAAATGTTTTTTGTGTACATAACAAGCAAACTGATTATATGTCCAAGTCTCTATTCAAAACATACAGTATGAATAAACAACTCGGAAGAAAATGACCATTTTATTTTTCGAATCAATTATATTTATTCTATCACCACACAGTTTACAAATGCAGTACCAGTTCATGCAGGCAAGACAATTGTTTACTGCAAGATTTTCATAATTAGAAGTGTACTTTCTTTGCCTTCTCTCTAGCAAAGTGGTAAATGATTCTGATGAAATATAAAGTACGGGCTAACTGGCTTTCAATTACAATGGTTCCCAGATCTGTCAGTCGGTCTTGGGCAAATTGGTGGACCGCAGATAATATTTTATCTGTTTCAGTTTGATTATGAGAATCTCTATAAAATGTATGTTCATTAATTATATCTCCTCTGTTATTTAATCAATTGCTTTATTAATATTTTTAGATTTTATTCCCCCTCTTTCCGAGTCCCCAAGAGGTCCGGGCCCCGGGGATATATCCCGGCTTTCCCGCCCTTTTGGCGGCCCTGGTTATCCCAAAGCGATACGATGATGACTAGGCCACTGTAATTTATAGAGATCAGTGGACTTGTGGACTAACCTGATTAATGCATTTGGTTGTTGTATATATTATTTTCGTAAGTGCAGAGTCGGTGAAAATTTGTCATTTACGGGTGAACCTAAAAATGTTGTGAAAAATGTTCTGTATGAATTGGTCCCCAATTAACTCTCCCCTAATATCTCCAGTCTAACTGTACAGTACGTTAAGTCTAGCCTTGTAGGGTTCAGCCTAGAGATTCCCGAAATGGTCCAGAGCAGGTAGAGTAAATCGAGATCCACAGTAGGATTCCTCACCAAATTAGGTTAGGGTTATTTACCTTAGCCTTTGTTAAGCTATGAGTTGATGCTAGGTCTTAGACCACAATGTAAGCCTTATTTAACTGGACCTAGTTTAAATGTTATCACTAAAGTGGGGTTTAGAAATACAATTGTTCATTTACTGAGCGTTAATAGATAAGTCCTGGTCTCCTTAGTCAGGCCTGATTTCTTAATGGAGTCTTTCTTCTCGTTGCTTAATTTCTGAGTGCACTTGCTGGTTCTCCGCTCTTCCGTTTCAAACCTTCCTTCTCGCCATGCCGCTCTTCATGCATTTTTTGTTCCGGGTTTTTCCACCAGCATCTTTTTTGTTTGTTGGTTGATTGGTAGTGTGTTTCAATATTACCAAGCACGCTCTATCATGCAGTATATAAATGCTAGCGTGGAGAATAACTCTGATGAGCAACTAATTGGTTTCATCCACCCAGTCATTGACATAAAAAGAGTTTAATAATTGTTAGATTAACTACCTACCTATTAGTGGACTATTTTCATTACTTCCCAACTACCAACACGCATTAATTTTCCATAATGTGGTCTCTTGTGGCAATGTTTAGGACGTGCATAGCGTCTCTTGGTCTCCTCTTTGTTGAAAGTGGTACTCTTTGTGGTTATAGAGAACTCGCTTTTGGCTGAGTATTTGGTAGTGTAAATATGTATATTGTTGATGCATCCTGCATTTTGGGCAGTTGTTTATGTAATTTCTAGTCTGCTCAGAAAGAGACCACAGAAATAGTGGTTTTTTATTGTTTAGCTGAGGCCTACGTTAGTCCTGTTTCAATTGGCTACCCTAAAGTACGATTGAACAGGGCGCAGGGCTCCTTCCGAACGTTGTAGATATGGATCTACGGTTCCTAACCCCATAAAAATAATTAAGATTTTCACTTAGGATGAAACCTTATGAATAAGATGGTGACTTATTGTATTATTGTACAGGGTGTTCCATAAATCCGGCATCATAGGAAAAATAATAAAAAAAGGCAAAACAAAAGCTTTTATTTACAGAACGTGCTCAATATGTCCACCATTGTTTTCAATACACAAATTCAGACGTGATACCCAGTCAGCAAGCACACGGTGAATGATGTCAGGAGTAATGGTGTTACATGCCCAATAATGCGCTGCCGCAAATGTTCAACACACCTAATTTTCTCTGCGTATACCAGCGCTTTCAAGTGGCCCCAGAGATAAAAATCTAGTGGCGTGAGATCCGGGCTTCTAGCTGGCCATTCCACAGGCCCTCGACGTCCTATCCAATGACCAGGGAATTGTTGGTACAGGTATTCCCTTACTTGGGTGCTGTAATGTGCAGGAGCGCCGTCTTGCTGGAACCATGTTGGGAAATTTCCTTCTTCGTTCAAGACACTGGGAAATGCTTCTTCCTTGAGCATACGTAGGTAGGTGCCTCCAGTGACATGTTCATCGAAAAAGAGGGGCCTATGATGCGATCCTTCCAAATGCCACACCATACCATCACCCGAGATGCACCTTGTTCCTTTGAAGAGGATACCAGTGAGGGTTGTTTGAGACCAGTAGCGGGTGTTCTGTCGATTTACCTCACCATTTCCATAAAAAACAGCCTCGTTACTGAACAGAATGGTGGACGGGAAATTGGCATCCCGAGCATAAGAAAAATATGAATTATGGTTTGTAGAAATAGAAAAATATGAATTTCTCCTATGTTGCCGGACTTATGGGACACCCTTACAATGGTTTATTACCGTTACTGGATATCAGTGTACTGTACAATGCTCTATTGTAGTTTTTAGAAAATGTGGTATAGGTATAACTAATTTGATTTAAGTTATTCTGTTATTGATACAGGTTCTACAAATTGAAATGTATATATCGTATTTCGGGGAGAATATTAATGTCTCTGTCGGCAATCAGATTTATAATTAGTTTGAATATTTTAACATCCGTCAGATGCCTTGTTGTATGATATATATATATATATATATATATATATATCACACACACACACGTATCATTTACATTTTTTGGTGTGAATTAATACCAACTTTGTTCATTTCCACGTTTTATTATAGATTTCATATTTACAAAATGATTCAAATATCATATCATCCTTTACTATATTTACACAAAATACTTCCCCATATTACCAATTGTAAACACGGTTAATCATAAAACACCTTGGACCTTTCCCAGTTTGTGTACCGTTTTTTATATAATTTATTTTTGAGAATATTTTTGTTAAAACTAACGAAAATATCACGACTTAACCTAACCAATTATCAAGGGCGTACAGTTGATCTATTATTAATTATAACATTGTTTGTTTCTGGAATAGTATTTACTATTTACTAATAGATCAACTGTACGCTCTTGATAATTGGTTACGTTAAGTCGTGATATTTTCGTTAGTTTTAACAAAAATATTCTCAAAAATAAATTATATAAAAACCGTACACAAACTGGGAAAGGTCCAACACCTTTTATATGATTCTGTTAACATTTATTACGTTTTTCATATTAAAATTGTCATAATTAAAAAGTGAGGAATTATTTCGCATTGACGTGGAATGAGGTCCGCCAGTTTCACATCCTTCGATGATGAGCAATTCAGCACTGGCAGACGAAATTCTTCAAAACGGTAGCCTTGAATTGACAAATATTTCGTCGGTTATACGCGATACGTTATAGCAGACATCAATCAACCAACCAACGAAAAATTTGTTTAGTTCTAGCAGCAAAGTGGATAATGTGTACCAGTGTGTACCAAACTGGGTTTGTGTAGTGTCATAGATTTTATGGCACTTCTAGAAAATGATGGTGAAATATTAATTTATTTACAGCTTAAAAGAGGGATTAAGCTAACTTTAATGTATATTTTGTATAAAGTGGGTTAGAAATTTGGGCTTCGATGTCCGTGAAAAAAGTTTACATTTATAGAAAAAATTTAAGTTATAATAAATCTACTTTTTTGTTACTTAGAACGTCATTTATAATGTGTCCACTTGCGAATGTTGATTTCAATTTGGTGTTATTAAAAACCGCTATTGATTGGCATAATTTGGAAGATGGAAAGCTTATTGGGAACGTGTTGAAGCGATCGCTATTCATCACAGGAGGTAAGTTTTGTTGTTACAACTGGATGAGTACCCGGGTTGGACGTACTTATACCCGGTTGGATCTACGCTTGGTTAAGTGGTTAGGTTGTACGAGTAAAATGGGGTAAATTTTGTGCCCGGTTTGGCGTACTAGGCGTATGCTAGGTTAGGTTAGTAAAGTGGGGGCGAATCTTGTACCCAGTTAAGTGAGTAGGTTAGGTTAGTTTAGGTTAGTAGATATAATATATAAATATATATATAAATATATATATAATATATAAATTCATTACATGTATCCTCAGTGGACGAAAGTTAATAATGTTATCAATAGGATTTGCCATGATTGGTCGAAAGATCATCAGGATCCTTCTAACAAATTTTTTACCAGCAAAAAACTGTTCTCCGTGAAACTTAATATTTACTAAAGCCGCTATTAAAAATGTCGCGAATATCTGGAGTATCGCATTGACTAATTTATCCATTATTATTTCAAATAAAAGAACAGCTTATTTAAATTTTAGAGCTTCACACTGATATTCGCGCACCAAATAATTTTCTTTAAAATGGGTGCAAACGGCAAACAATTGAGGATAATTTATGACTTTGGAAGACTGATGATTTAGCAAAAGTCTACGTATATATATACTGCAGTTAGACTTCAGTTTAAGTCAAACGTTGATGTTGGAGCTTAATAATTAGTGTTACAAAATTCATTGCTTATAACCAAGACATATCGATCATTCCTTTATATAGTACCAGAATTCAGGTGTACAAATATTTTCCTTCCTCTGATTGGTCAGCCTTTGGAAGAAATTGAAACATGGTTCCTGACTGGACAGTTCATAATCTGTAAAGCACTTTTCTGTAAAAAGGACAAATATTTCCGGAGATGATTCTCCTACGATTCTGTAATGATATATCTGTACAGTATATACAATATGCAGTATATACCTTTACGAAAGCCTACCACGGGGATCCATGGCGGTTTCACTGGTTTTGGATGTGAAGCTCAAAATTTTGATGGCTGTAGTATTTTGTAAATTTATGGATTGACTGGCTTTTTCTCGATTTCACAAAAGAGAATGAAATTTTGTAAGGTAAGCTTTGCCTTTACGGTAAGTCTAAGCTTTTTGTAATGTATATTTTAGGTATAAGAAAGCATCTTAAATTCAGTTCTGATTTCTTTAGAAAAAAAGATGGAAGTTCTTATTTTAATATATTTTGTGGAAATATTCCTTGTACGAAATATAAACTGTTCATATAATGAGCAATCTGAGAAGGATCTAGTAGTGAAACTAATATTCATAAGAATTCATAGTTACAAAATTTACGTTATCAGCCGCCTTTAAAATTTTCAAATTTAAAAACTGAGGATGAGACAAGGGGTAAGTATAGGTCGCGGATACATTAAGAGTTACAGAACTAAAGACTCGTTTTTCCGAGCACCGCTGTCTATTTGAAGAAAAACGAGTGGATTCAGTTTGCGAGATTTGGGAGAGGTGATAAAGGCATGTACTTCAGCTTCCTTGTATTACCAAAATCTAAAGAAGGAATTGTATTAGCTCACTATTCGAAGTAGAAATGCCGCCCAGTTTATGACGACTGTGATTTCCTTTCTGTGTCTTTAAAAAGAGGAAGGCTTCAAGTTTCCTATAAATTCGGTTCTTGTAAAGGCTTTGCGAATTCTGACAAACCTTTAGACTAGAAGAATTGGAACTTAATTTCAACAGTTTTAATAGGTTAATTCCTTACTGTCGCCACTAGCAATGATGTATATATATAAACCAAACTGTCGTGCAGACTCGTATTACCAAATTATGACTTCAGAATGGAAATAGGGGGTGGATAATTCGAGGGCATAATATCCTCCCTCTTCGTAAATGGCAGATAATATATATTCAAATAATAGATATCAGAAATGCTCCAAAGTATCAAAAAGCCTTATCGAGTAAACAAGGGAATTTTCTTCTATTTGAATGCTTCACACTATTATTTCGCTTTCCCTGGGCATAATGTTAACATACCTTTTCGATTTCCAATAAAACATTAACAATAAGCTTATAAACAGTAATAGAAAAATTAGAGAAAAAACACCAAGTAATTTTGTTTTGTATAGGAACAAAATAATGTTAGTTCGGTGTTGTCTTGAGACGCAATGGTTCAAATGCTATTTTAGGGGTATTTGGTGAAACAACTCGAAATGTAAAATTCTCCGTGTAACAAATTTCTCTTAAAAAGATGTAGCATATTCTACTTATCATAAATAAGTAAAATTCGAGCCTCTTTTGTAATGAAAGATTAATTTTTGAATCACATTTTGGAAGACTGAATTTCACTTCGGATTTTGGGTCCAACGATAGGCCTAATATCTTCCTAGCTCCAAACGTAAAATAGGCCTCTTTCAGCGAGTTTCATGGACGCATTTCGAAATTAAGAATTGAGGACACTGACGTTATACCATATAAAAAATTTAAGTTTTATAAAAAACAATCAAATTACCCAATTTTGCTTGTTGGTCCATAACCTTTCAAAGAATTGATCCTCAAACGGAGGAGTTGGTTGAACATATTTGACATCGACCCATATAACAGTCAAAGTTACCCACATCTCCTTCAATGTAGTAAGATCCAAAAATACCATTCGGATAAATAAAGTGAATTTAACTATTTAGAGGACGAACATGTAATTCGGGTAGACTCTCTAAGCCACGTTTTAAATCCATAGATGAAGGACAAACCAGTTGAACAAATGATTATTCCACGCCATTATTCACAATTAGCAAAGCTGAAATCTGAGGGACTTTATGCTTGTTTACCGTTCGAAAAGAATTCAAGCCTTACCCGATTAAGCTGTTTGATTTTTATATTATTTGATGAAAACCTTGAAGAGCAAAATGAGCAGATTTAGGTCATACCGCCTCTTCTATGGATAAATATAATTACAGGATTCCTTTTCTTCTTTTAGTAATATATTGTGTAAATATATTACAGTAAAAAAGGTAAAAAATATTATAAACGAGCAATGGAATAGATTATAAGGTTTAAGGAACCAAAAGATGCAGTGAAAGTTCATAAAGATAAACGAGAAGAAGAAGAACAGCTTCACGACTATATTGGATTTTGAAAAACGAATCGCAGAAGCTCGTGAGGAAGCCAAAGGTTAATGAAGTCCAATAATCCTACTACAGTCATTTCGAATTGTTCATTATCATGGTTATATCCTTTATCTGTCCTATTCGAAAAATTGGAAGTTAACAAGGGTAATTTTGGGGAAATGAGCTGAGAATATTGAAGAATATTTAACTTATGAAGCCGAACGAGTACTTCAAAATGATCCAAAAGCTAAAAGAAATTAATTACAGCTCGATAGTGTATATATTTTTTTATTTTTGAGTAGCTAAGAAATATTATTGTGTAATTGTGGTTTGGATGATAAATAAAGGAATACTAATTAGTGCAGGATGATCAGTTGTGTGAAACTCTGATGAAGGATTTGTTTAAGTGTGATAACGCATACAAATTTAATTCAATAAATCTGAAATTTACTATCCTAGGCACCTGCCTCGGTACTTTTCAATTATCTGCCCCCGTTTCATTATTGAATGCCCAGTTTGGTCAACTGTACGCCCTTGACGATTGGTTAGGTTATAACTCGGCGGTTCTCAAACTTTTTCTTTTGTACCCCTTGAATTCTTTCACAGGACTTTCTGGATTTTCGAGAGAGAGACGATTTTTACTTTCTTTACGACCGTGTGGACTCGTGGCCGTTTGTTAATCGTATATAAAATTAAAAGGGTTTTATTTTCAGGACCCCTTCGCGTACCCCCTAAGATTCCCACGCGTACCCCAGTTTGAGAACCATTGGGTTAGTCGTGATATTTTCGTTAGTTTTAACGAAAATATTACGGCTCAACCTAACCAATCGTCAAGGTTGTACGGTTGACCTAACCAGGCATTCAATAATGAAAGGGAGCAGATAACGGAAAAGTACCCCTGCCTCTATTGCACATGCTGGCCGTCCGGCCCTGATTAAAAATGCCGTGTATATATATATATATATATATTTATATAATTATATTACCAGTACTTTTTAGTTTCATTTTTGCTTTTTATATAGAGAAATGTTTATAGTTATAACAATAACTGATACAGATCTTCTGTAGCATCATATGTGAAGTCATAATTTACTACAATGTAATTGTCGAAATTTATTCTCAAAGTTTCCATCTGAAAATGATTAAAATGTACGACATTCTAACATTCAAAAACCATCTGAATGAAAACTCAACTTGTGGAAAATTCCTCTAGACCATTTTCCACTGATATACATCCATGCGGTTAACCACTAGATATGTTATCGCGCATTTAAAGGCTGTTTATGGCCTGAAAAATTATGGCGTTTGAAATATACTTAGTCAAGCGTGGAATGAAACGGCTCGTTTGGAGTTGGAGATCAGTCTTCGCTCTATTCCGCTGAAGCTTGGCATTCACTTTACTCTGTTACTAGACTACTTCTTTGAGACTTTGTCTTTCGTTTGTATTTCGCATTCATTTGCTCTTTTGTTTACGTATGTTCAAACATTACGCTGAAGAATTCAGTTATGGTTTGAATATTAAAGTTCGTCAGTGAATTCACGAGTTCTAAAAACTAATGAGTTTGATTAGAACACGATTATTTGTATTAATCCTTAATGCGCACGTTGACTGTATATTTATAGTTGCGTACGATAGCAACTTAATATCTGGGAGTAGATTGTACCCCTTCATCAGCTACTGACCTTTATTAGAATAGTGGGTTTAACCTCTTGGTCAGTTCCTTGGTCTTTCGAATTTTGTTTATCGTTACCAATTTACAGAAATCAAGTAACATGCCTATTGATCGTTATCCAATACCCTTTATATAAGTTATGTGGGAGTTTATTATTATTTATTGGTAACTTTAATTACAATCTTAGTGTTAATGTTAAGAAACTTTGTAGGTATAACTTATAAAAACTTTCCCACAGTAATCATACTAAAGTGTTAAGAAACCTTAATTATTAATAGTAGCTAAACTGGGCCCTACGGGCCTATTTAGCTAGACCTGCGGTGCTGGGCTTCTGCCTCAGTAATTGGGATGCCTGCGGTGCCCCAATTACTGGGGAGTCAATTCTTCGATCAATAAAACTATTGAAAAGAACGCAGTCATGAAATCTTAAGCTTCACAAATCTTGATACTGTACAATGGGTTCGGATGTGAAGGCCCTACGGGCCCATTGAGCTAGACCTGCGGTGCTGGGGCCTTCGGTCCTCCAATTACTTGGTGGTCATTTGTTAAGCTTTACAAAACTTCCTCTTGAACTTAAAGTAATATTAAGCTTTTACTGCCTTAATAATTTCTTTTCAAAACCTTCGGTATCCGTTTCAGCTTTTTAAAATAGTTTTTTGACAGACTTATGTTTTACAGACTCTGCCACAATTATACCGGTGCGGCATAAGTCGGTTTACTGAGAATAATGGGATCACTTGGAAGAATATTTATTACAGAAATTGTTCAACGTGTCCTCCATGTTCAATACACACGTTGCATCGCTGAACCACTGAACAACAAAGGGCAGCATAGTTCTTTGTTATTATTCAACGTCTCAAACTCTTGGCGTATCAAAATCATCGTGTGATCGAAGTCCCGAGGTTTCTGGCCGTTGACTTTGATTATACCCCACATTCATAATCACTGTGATGTAATTATTCAATGTGGGGTATAATCAAAGGTAGTCTCGGGAGAAACCTCGGACTTCGATCACACGAAGACTTTGATACGCCAAGAGTTCGAGACGTTGAATAATAACAAAGAACTATGCTGCCCTATTTGTTGTTCAGTGGTTCAGAGATGCAACGTATGTATTGAACATGATGGAGACACTTTGAATAATTTCTGCAGTAAATGATAAATATTATTCTTCACAAGGTATTCTATTATTGTCGGTAAGCCGACTTATGCCCCACCCTATTATAGATTTCACAAATCTTGACACAATGTGAAGCTCAAGATTTTCATGGCTGCGTTCCTTTCTATAGTTTATTGGTGGTGCTGGGGCCTTTGGGCCCAGTAATTGGCGGACCGGAGGTCAGGTGCTGGTCACACACACATTATTCATCACCCCCATCCACCATATGAAGTTTGGTCGAAATCGGTTCAGAAACGTAAAAGTTTTTCTGCGGACAGACAGACACAGACTCATACTTCAGCTCCCAGGTAGGCTAGTTAGCCTGTCAGTGGAGCCAGCCTCCTTCGCCACTCCGCCCTGTCCAGCAGCACTCCGTTTCCCCGAGCTCTTGCATGCTAGCCAATTCGTATCTTCGCAAGCTCGCCTCCACTTCGTCCCTCCATTTCCTTCTCGGTCTCCCCCGCGGTCTTCTGCCATTCCCTGGTCTCCACTCCCAGCACCTCCTCGCAGTCCTCCCCTCCTCCATTCTCTCCAAGTGGCCCAACCATTTCAATTTGGCAGCGTCGATTTTTCTCAAAATCGGCGTTATTCCCACATTGGATAAGAAATGAAGAAATAAGAACCAGTCTCTTCGCGTCTTTCTCAGAATAGTCCTCAGCGGTGTCATTTCTGCTGCCTGAATTCTACGTCGATCCGCCATGCGCATTTTCCAGTGTTCCGACCCATAAATCAGTATTGGTGTTGAAACTGTTTCGAAGATTATTTTCTTAGTCCCAAGGGGCATATGTTCATCTCAGTAGCGGGTATAACATTCGACATTTTTACTAAACTTTTGAATTCTTTCAGTTATTTCTTACACATTACCTCTTTCTTTAGTAAACATACTCCCTAAATATTTAAAATTTTCAACATTTCTTATTTCCGTATCTCCCATTTGAACTCCGAATTCCCCTTCTTCACCTATTTGTGGTTCAGAGATGCAACGTATGTATTGAACATGATGGAGGACACTTTGAATAATTTCTGTAATAAATGATAAATATTATTCTTCACAAGGTGATTTTATTATTGTCGGTAAACACTTATGCCGCACCCTATCATAGATTTCACAAATCTTGACACAATGTGAAGCTCAAGATTTTCATGGCTGCGTTCCTTTTTATAGTTTTATTGGTGGTACTGGGGCCTTCAGGCCCAGTAATTTACGGGCAGGGGGGAGGGGTGCTGGTCACACACACATTATTCATCAACCCCATCCACCATACGAAGTTTGGTCGAAATCAGTTCAGAAACAAGTTTTTTTTTTTTCTGCGGACAGACCGACAGACATTCGGTGAATTATAGTAAGACGAGCAAAAATACCTGTCCTACCGGCGAGATATTCTCTAAGCAAGTTAGTGTTTAACATTTTACAATTAGCTCACGAATCGCTTAAATTTTAAATGCAGCTTCACAGATTTTACTTGAAGCTCACGAAACACTTAAATTTCAAATACAACTTGTCACATTTTTATTTTTACTTATCATGGCTTCCGATGCGTAGCTAAAATTTTTGATGGCTACATCCGATATACTATTGAGCTAAAATGTGTGTGTGTGTGTGTGTGTGTCTGTCTGCTTTCTTCGAAACCGTGCACAGACTAAACGGCACATCGGAAAATTCTGCAACCACCACCAACTGATAGCCCATGAGCTGCCGATGTGCTCTGTGAAGTTTCCCGGTCCTAGGTCACAATTACTGGGTCCGAAGGCCCCAGCACGGCGATAAAACTACAGAAAAGAACGCAGCCGTGAAAATCCCGAGCTTCACATTGTGTGACATATACTGCTACCGCCGGAGGGCGGGTAGCAGTATACTGTATGTCAGTGCTACAGCCCGGGGGTAGTGGGGATGGGGTGGGGTAATTGTGGGGGTGGGGGTAATGGCGTTTTTTACTTTTGTGTGTTAGGGTAATGGGGGAGAGGGGTGGGGGTAATGGCTTTTTTAAATTTTGTAGCTGGATCACGGTGCTGCCCACCCGGAGGGCCAAGTTGTACAACGGTCGCGAGCGATAGCGAGCTACTGCTTGTTCTTTTCTAAATTTATTCACCAATTTGATGATTTTTATAGTTTTGTCGCGGTGCTGGGGCCTTCGGGCACAGTAATTGGTAGGGGGGTGGGGGTCACACATATTTTCGTTCATTACTCGTTACCTCCATCCACCATACGAAGTTTGGTCGAAATCAGTTCAGAAACTGTAAAAGTTTTTCCGCGGACAGAGACGCAGACACATTTTTGCTAAATTATAGTAGTAATTATCTATAGGCATTATTAACAAACCATGCATAACTCTATCATAGTTTTGATTTTGGCTAACCAAGTGAGCATTTTAAATGGCATTACATAGGTGTCTGGTCACCTCAAAATAATGAAATTATGTATATATATTCTATACAGCAAGGATGACCAACTTGTGTTTGCTTGGGAGCCATTTTCTTTTACCCGAACAATCAGGGGGCCGGACCTCAATAGTAAAATCTGGATGATTTTTTTTTTATCGTTATCAGTGTAATCTTCAATGTTATTGTTCTGGAGTTAAGTAGTATTAATTACATAATATAATAATAACAGATGTATTGCGATGTAATAGACACAAACTTGGCTGAGGCATTCGAGAAGTGGGATCATGGAATAGCAGCGCATAAATTGAAACAAATTACGTCATAATTTTCATTGATTTTGACTGCATTACTATTGTTAGAAGCGTCTCTTAGCTGTACTTCCAAATTTACAGTTGTAATGGTTTTCATAGGTGCCCTTAGTACTGGTGCAGTCATATCACTATTTTTATCTTCATCTTATTCTGAAGTTCTTTTAATTGACAAGACATTTGTAATTTGAAAATTTTTCTGTCATAATTGTTGTACCCAAATTAGATCTTTATTTTGTATCACATTTGAATGAGACTGATCTAATAAAACAATACAATTGATTTTGTACTCGCTCATTGGTGGTCTGTTTTAACAAAATTTTAGTACTGTGCCTTTTTTTATTTTAGGGGGCGCCCTTTTTTCTTTGGATCCCCCCCCCCTTACTGAAATGCCTAGATCTGCCCTTGCCTATTTTAAATCACTTAATACATGGGTAAGGTTCAGGATGCTGAAAATACTTTTTATATTTATTATATCATATGGCCAAAAGGGAGTCGAAGGAAAATCGAGCAACGATTTTGAGTGGAGAGGAGATTTCGTAACCGGATTTTTGCCTATCTGGCATTAGTCAAGGGTGGATCTAGGCATTTCAGTAAGGGGGGTCCAAAGAAAGAAGGGCACCTCCTAAAATATAAAGGACACGGTACTAAAAATTTTTTTTTAAAAAGACCACCAATGAACGAGTGTAAAACCAATTGTGTTGTTTTATTAGATCAATCTCATTCAAATGTGATCCAAAATAAAAATCTAATTTGGGTACAACAATTATCACAGAAAAATTTTCAAATAATTACAAATGTGTTGCCAATTAAAAGAACTTTCAGAGTAATATAAAAATAGTGATATGGCTGCACCAGTACTAAGGGCACTTATGAAAATCATTACAACTACAAATTTGAAAGTACAATGTATAAAAGACTCAATTAGAATTTCAATAAAATAACCATGATCTATTTACAAAAACAAAATATTTGTTTCCAGAAGCAGACACATCATTCAAATAGGGCACTTGCAAGAAGTTGAGGTGGGGGTCCAAACGTCGCCGACCCCGCCTCTAGATCCTCCCTTGATTTAGGTATACAGTAGTATACTGTAATGTTACATTATAGTTATATTATTGTTGAATAACTCGCCATATTTAGTGTCCAGTTCGCATTGCAACCAGTATGAGGTGGGATTAGGTTTTATCTTTAATGATAAGCTTTATTGGCACGATATAAATCCCATAAAATAGTAAATTAATCGTTATTTAAGTATCTCTCTTTACTCCCGTGCCATCAATCATGCAAGGTAGATAATAGACAAACAAAATATCGATGCTTTGTTTTGTGACTTATCGTAATATTGTATTAATATTTATTGCAATTATGGAAATTTCGGTCACTAGAAATTTCCGGTTAGTGAAATGCTAGAAAATACAGCTTACTTTTAGGGACGCTGGCTCGAGTTCCGCCAGCTCCTAGTTTTCCTCTTTAAATTTTTTTTTCCCCTTTTACATCTCATTTAAGTACGGTTATTGCACTTAGAAGCATTCACCATACCGAATCACCATACCTATCCTTTTCCAAATACACTATCGAAGTTCCCCTCGAAACCTCCTTCCCAACTTCATCCCAGATATTGTTCTACAGTAAATCTTCTCCCGACCCTTCTTCCAAAAATTTTCGATAAGTCTGTCCAAAACCATACCCCAAATTTCTTCAAGAATGTGATCCAAATAATCTCCCAAAATTTTCTTCCCAAGACCTCCAACCAACTTATTCCTGATTTCAACAAATTTCTTGCAAATTGATAACCTGGAGAAATTAAGAGACTCCTCCCAAATCTTTTTTCAAATCTTAATATTTTAGATTCCTCTTTTAGATCATCGCATCACCTTTATCGCTTCTGTAGCGTCATCATCCTCTTTCTCTCTGTTTCTCATTTAGATCTTGCATGACGCAATCTATACTCTGCAGTTTATCGTTTAATATTTTCTGATGTTGTCCTTGCAGTTTCTTAATTTTACACTCGCTCTTTTTCTCTTGCGGAACATTGCCCTCTATTTGCTTTTTTCTATAGTGCCTGTTTTTTCCTTTCTTGTTGCTTTATATTTATTGTTTCGATAATGTGGTGATCTGATATTATAGTTGAGGATATTTCTCTGTTACCAATTAGGTTGCTATTGTTTGTGCATACCAAATGTAGGCAGTTGTTTTTTCTTGTATTTTCTGTTACTTCTTGGGAAGTGTAGATCTTTCACCCAGTTCCTGACCTCTGTAATGGTATCTGAAAATTATATTTGGAGTGTTCGGGGGTCTGTATATTACAATTAGTAGTATATTTAATTTTTCAACTTTTGCTGCTACTGATTCTACGTAGTTGTTTGAAGTAATTGTAGCTATTTCTGCTGTATGTTTTGCGCACGTGTAAATGGCACATCCTCCTTTACGCTTTAATGTTTTGTCGGCTCGGAGTACGTTGTAGTTGTCAATTTGTATTTCTCTTTTGTCACTACAAAACAGTTTTTACAGTTCACCTAGCAGTCCTTTAGATGGGTTTCCGTGAGGTATGCAAAGTCTGCTCTTGTTTCTTCCACGAGTTCTTTCAGGTATGAGACTTTGTCCAGGGAATGGTTTGGTTTAAGGCCCTGAATGTTGGCTAGGGTTATTTTTATTTATTTTTTTCCTTTTTCTCTTTGTGTAGTTCAGATTCGTTTTCCATTGGTGGTGCATGTTTCGTTGCCCCGTGATCCTCCGAGAATGTTTGTTTCTTTATCTCTCTCGATATTTGTTGTCGCGCTATCGCATCTAATTTCTTTCTGTATACATTCTGTCCAGCTCTCGGATCCCCGTATTTGCCAATTGGCTTTGTATTTGTTGGATGGTATTTAGTAGTTGAATTGTGTTAGCTACATCTAAAAAATCGGTAGCCCTGTTTGTTGCTAGTTTTGACTGCTCACCTGTCGTGTTCCTTTGAGGGTGGTGGTAGCGACATTTTTGTTCATATTTGCAGCTCCCATATCTTGCATAAGTTTTGGTGATGGAATTTTTTTTTTTCAAATTTATAATATCCATTTTTGTAATGGAAGTTGCAAAAAAGTGGGATGTGCATTACATCCGGTATCGGGAGTTGAGGCGGTACGAACCGGTACTCCGTACAGGTTGTTAATTTTACAACTCTGGCCTTGCTGCTTTCCGAGTTATATTTTCATTTGTTCCTCTCTCATCCACATTCGTTTTCTGCTTTGGGACATTTGGTCTCTTCCCCCCCCCCCCCTCCATTTTGCTTCTTTTCTGTCTCATTCGTATTCTTCTTTTCTTTAACAGCATGTCCGTTACATGCGTCACACAGAAATTTGATGCCCGTGATTTGTTTGGCGTTCGACACGAGCAATATTTTTCTCTCATTCCAGTTCATACAATAAAGTCGGGCAATTTTTTACAGAAATCAAACTTGATTGCAACATTTTCAGTTGTTTCTAAATTACACAAGTTGCAAACTAGGCGAGAATTTGAACCCATGGCCGTGTTATCTATTACCGTAGTCGCTACACACACACACACACACACACACATGTGTGTGTGTGTATATATGTATATATATATGTATAATATATTTGATTTCAGATGCCTAGAATGGGAAGATGAAAAAGATCTCATAACGAGCGCAAAGCAACTTAATGGATAAAGTTTTTCTGCGAAAACTACACGACCGAAATACTCTCTTACGATATTTAAAGCAGAAAGAGACTATAAGGAGAAAGTAAATGAGGACAGTGTAAATAAAGAACAGAGAAAAATAGAAGAAACAAGAAAAGCGAAGAAGAAATAAATCAAATAGTCATACAACGAGGTCGAAAACATACAGGCAACAGATAGTATAAAGCAACGAAGGACATGGCACGCTTCTCTTTTCCTATTTGCGCTAATCAAGAAAACAGAGTGAAACTGTCCCCAATAAGAGCAAAAACAAAGGCCCCGAATAAATATGGGGGAGGAATTATATGCAGATATTATGTAAAAGATAATTGCAGTTATAAGAGAGGATAATGTATGTATGGACAATAGGGTGTATCATGCTCAGGTCCAATATTGAAAAACTTGAAATTTCAAGATTGGCAGTATGTATAACAACCTTGGAAGAAAAGACGCTGGGAATTTTATGAAAAATATGCTCCGAAATCAGTCAAAAGGAAAGAAGAACTGGTTTGAGAGGCGAAAGAGAAGAATATTTCTTAATGAGAGAGAGTAGCAACGAAGTTAGCTAATTGCGGAGACGACAATGCCAGGAAAGTAATAAAAGAAAAACTATCGAGTATCGATAGGAAAATACAAACTCTGATAAAGGGCTATACAGAGAGGGAAGAGAAGGCGGTAGAAGCAATGAAGGAAAATCCAAAATACTTCTATAGCTATGCGAAAGGAAAACAAAAACGCGCGCCGCTCTTGGGCCCTTAAGGAAGAGAAATAATGAACTAACAGACGATCTAAAAGAAATATCTGAAATATTGAGAGCCCAGTATGAATCAGTCCTCAGTACTCCAAAAAGTGACAAAGCGATACCTGACATAGATGCATTCTTCAAAGAGAAATTGCAAGGAGAGTGTATAACAGGCTTTGATTTTACCCACATGTAACTAGAGCTATAGGACAAATGAAACCACATTGAGCTGCAGGTCTCGACAATTGGAACGCATTATTGATTAAAAATTGTAAAAATGAAATAGCTACACCCTTAGCTGGATATGGAGAAGATCCCTAGACACGGGGAAATATTGAATATCTTGAAAAAAAACAAACGTTGTGTCCCTATATATAGAGGGGGATAGATCTCAAGCAAAGAACTGTAGACTAGTGTCATTGATGTCCCGCCTCACTAAAGTATTTGAGAGAATAGTTGGAGAGAAAATCTATGATTTTTTTAAGACACTGGAAAGATTCTACGAAATCGGCATGGATTCTGATCAGGAAGATCATACCCATCACAACTTGTATAGCACTATAACAATATCCTAGATGCACTTGAAGGCAATGACAACTACGATGTCATATACAGAGATTTTGCTAAAGCTTTCGACAAATGTGATCATGGTATAATAGCACATAAAATGAAAGGAAATATGTTGGAATAACAGCCAAAGTAGGAAAATGGACCTACAACTTCCTCAGAGAACGTCTACAGGTCGTCAAAATTCAAGGTATATCATCATCAGATGTACGCAGCTCAGTACCACAAGGTACAGTACTGGTCCCATTCCTGTTCATTATCATGCTAACAGACACAAACAGTGGAGTAAACCGCAACAGTATAGTAACATCCTTTGCAGATGATACAAAGATCAGCAGAAAAATCAGCGATGCAAATGAAGTGGAGACCTTGCAGAGAGACGAACAAAAAATACAAATGGTCAGAAGACAACAACATGACCTTTAACACCGAGAAATTTCAAAGCTCTTGAGATATGGTAGAAATGAGGAACTTAAGCAGGCTGCATATTATGCTCCAGATAGATAGGAAATTCAGAGAAGCACGAAAGTGGTCGACTCGAGTAAATAATGACCGATGATGGAAATTCGAAACACAATCAGATAAACAAAGCAAAAACAGTAGAGGAACAGGTACTAAGAACGTTCAAAAGAAGGGACAAGACCGTAATGATTACTCTTCTGAGAATGCTGATCATAACAAAACTTAAATACTGTTCAGTCTTGAACATATAAAAAGGAAGAAACTAATGAACTAGAAGGAAACCGAGACATTTCACAGCTGAGATTGATGGCTGTAAAGAACTCAACCACTGGGAAAGAATACGTAAACTAAATCTGTACTCCCTGGGGAGGAGGAGGAGGAGGAGGTATACCATAATCTACATATAGAAAATGATCGAAAAACTGGTACCAAACCTCAAATTAAACCCAATTACCATCCAAACAACGCTGGAAAATAGGAAAGGCAGAATGTGTAGTGTTCCCAAATTAAAGGCCCGACAAAGGACCTCTTCAACACTGAAAGAAAATAGCTTGGTTGTCACGGGGTCGAGATTTTTTAACCAACTTCCAAATGACCTCAGAAACGTTACAGGGGTCAAAGTTGAAGTCTTCAAAAGAAGACTAGATACCTGGCTCAGGACGGTATCAGATGAGCTGGGTGTACCTGGGTATGTGCAGTGGAGAGCGCAAGAAAGCAACTCGCTCCTCCATCAAGCCAGACCTAGAGGCGGGGCCACCAGCTTGACCTTCGTGTGAAAAGAAACCAACACACGGAACATCAACGAGGTTAGCGAGGTATATAAGATGGGCAAAAAGTCTCTCTCAATAACAGTTTTAATAATATTTAGATAACTTGTAAAAAAGGCTAAAACAAAAAAATATTTTGGTGAAGCAAGTTAAATATTCTTGGCCCCCAAAACAGCCAAATTATTTTCTTTCAGATTTGAGGGTGTCCCACGTCAAATTCAGAAAACTTCACAGAATAGGGATTGGGGAAGGCAGGAGTGAGGGAGAGATTGGGTGGGGGTGGAGCAAGGATATATTAGAGGCTAAAGGAATCTCTTATCGCAGTTCGTTCAGGTTTTCCCGAGGTCATTGAATACAAATGAGCATACTACTGTATATTCTCTCTCTCTCTCTCTCTTTATATATATAGACTGTATGACTGTACCGTCATAGGCAAGGTTTAAAGCCTTGGCATGAACTTCCAAAGCCAAGAAAAACTCAACTTAACATCGATGACAGAATGTGGTTTGCCCATTATCTTGAAGATTGGGATGTGGATGATTTCATGCATTTAGCTGTCTCCGATGATTTTTTTGTTTACGTAACACGTCGGTCTAACTACCAAAATGATCGAGTGTAGGCTACAACACCAGATGAAATCGATGACAATGAACATTATCGCGAATTATTAAAAAGTCCAGACTGTGTTGGTGTGTTTGTTTTGTTCACTGCAAAGAAGCTCATGTGGGTGCTGAAGCCAAATGGTCAGAGTTGGGATGGACAGTATTTTCGTGATATTATTCTATCCCAGCATGTCATTCCTTTTCTAAGAAACCCAAACAATGTTGTGGATGTCGATCAGGTCACACTTCTGCACGATAAGGCACCCCTGCTTTAAGGCATTAGCCACTCAACAGTTGTTGCGGAACCATGAGATCGATTTCTTTGGAAATGAAGAATGGCCAGGAAATTCTCCTGACCTGAACGTCTGTGAACACATTGGATCAGTTATAAAGGACAAGGTTGAATGTCTCTTGTTTCAAGAACCTGCAGCAAATCGATTTTCGAAGGATACAATGACGCAACACATTGAAACTGTTTTAGCAAATTTGCGTAACGATCAAGATCTATTCACGTCACTTTTGGCAAGCTACCCAAAGCGAATTCAGGCTGTCTTGGAAGCCAATGGCGGGAACACCAAGTTTTAATTGTTTATCATTAAATGCAGGATTAAATTCTCTTTTGTAAGATATGTTTAGTTTTACTGTACCTCTAATGGTTTAGGCCATGGGCGGGGGGGGGGGGCTAAGGTTTATTGGAGCCCCGTACTACCTACAGCTGGAGACAAGTATTTGGCAAGCCATTTAGACAATTTGTAAGTAACTGAACCTACATTGGAGATGATAGGCCAAAGGGGACAACTTTCTTTAAGAGTCTTAGGATGGCATACATATAGGGAAGAGACAAATTTATACTTTTGAGTTGTTTGGATAACACTAGGCAACAAAGATTTTGTTACAGAAGACCAAATAGGTGCTCCTAGCTAATTTCGGTATGCTGATTTCAAATCTATAATTAGATTTTTTCTATCACGTCTAGATTTGTGTAAAATGCAAATCACTTTTAGTAAAATTTTCTACCACGTCCAGATTTTGGTTTTAATCGGCTTAATGCCAGTAATATGAAACTTGCTTTTCAAGGTTAAAGCAATTTTTTTTTGCCAACTATATACAAATTCGAACAATTTTGATAAATAAAATTTAGCCCGAGTTGGCAACACTGAGTCAAGAGCATAGTAACGGGCAACGGCCCAACGGTCAGTCGCTACGTGACAGTCAAGCAGAACGGTTGTTGAAGCTCTCTGCTGATGAGCAAGTGACAGGTTGTGGTGACTTGTGTGTTTTTATAGCATTGGTTTTGTACTACGGTGTGTATTTCTTTTTATTTTGCACATCGTAATAATTATTTTCTACGTTTTTTCAGATATTGTATGGTAATTCAAAATGGCATCAAATAGACGTGCTTGTGTAAATCACCCAGACAACTTCTGCTTTGTCTGTGGACAATATACACCTAAGCCACAACGTAGAAACATAACAACAAAGATTAAACTTGCCTACAAGTGTTATTTTGACTAAGTTAGGAGACCAACAGAGGGACTGGGCACCACATATTTGCTGTGCACAGTGCAATGCAATGTTAATAGCTTGGATGAATGGTAAAAGAAAAGCTATGCCGTTCTCAGTCCCCATGGTTTGGCGTGAGCCGAAAAATCACTTCAATGATTGTTATTTTTGTTTGACAAGATTGCTGGTTTCACAAAGAAAAACAAATCAAAGATCACGTACCCAAACTGCGAATCAGCAATGAAACCAGTACCACATGATGAAACAAATCTACCACCAGTTCCACCAGCAACGATAACAGACAGCAGTTCATCTGAAGATTCTGCTAGTGATATAGAAACAGGGAAAGATGGCATATATGTTCCAGATGCAAATTTCCCCACATTTGTTAAGTCAAGCGGAGTTAAATGACTTAGTGCGCGATTTGGAATTACCAAAAGAAAAGGCAGAGTTGCTTGGTTCAAGACTTCAAGAATTTAATCTTCTCCAACCAAACACCAAAGTTTCCCATTTCCGCCATCGCCATTTGCAGTTTTCATCATTTTACTTACAGGAAGAAAACGTTTGTTTCTGCCACGATATCAGTGGTCTGATGCAAGGGATTGGCTGTCGCTATGATCCAAAAGAATGGAGACTGTTCATTGACTCTAGTAAAGCTAGCCTTAAAGCTGTATTACTGCACAACGGCAATGAAAAACCTTCAATACCTGTAGCACATGCCACTGGCCTTAATGAGACTTATGAATCGATGAAACTGCTGCTAAGACTCATCAAATATAAGGACCACACATGGAATATTTGTGGCGACCTTAAAGTTGTATCATTACTTCTTGGGTTACAGTTGGGCTACACAAAGCATATGTGCTTTTTGTGTCTATGGAACAGCAGAGATGACAAGAACCACTACAAAAAACATGATTGGCCATCTAGAACTGAACATGTTGTTGGTAAATACAATGTGAAACACCCAGCACTTATTGACCCTCAGAAAGTACATCTTCCACCACTTCACATTAAACTTGGCCTTATGAAAAATTTCGTGAAGGGTATGGATCATCAAGGTAGTGGTTTCCAATATTTAAAGGATAAATTCAAAGGAATATTGACAGATGCTAAGCTAGAAGCTGGAGTTTTCACTGGACCACAGATCCGCAGTGTCATCCACGACTCATCGTTTCCATCTAACCTAAATGAGAATGAACTAGGAGCATGGACATCTTTCGTTGAAGTTGTCAAAATTTTCTTGGAAACCACAAAGCTGAAAACCACCGTAAACTCGTAGAAAACATGCTTAAATCTTATGAAATATGGGATGCAGAATGTCTTTGAAAATTCATTTTTTACATTCTCATCTTGACTTCTTCCCGGCCAACCTTGGGGCTGTAAGTGACGAGCATGGTGAGCGCTTCCACCAACAGATCTCAGTTATGGAAAACAGATACCAAGGTAATTTCAACCCAAATATGATGGGAGATTGTTGTTGGTTCCTGCAGAAGGAGAGCTCGTCATCCTACAAGCGACAAAGGAAGAGGACACACCAAAGTTTCACTTAAGAACAGGAATTTGCCTTTCAGTAGTAACAACAAAATACTAACGCGCTTTGGGTGGATGGTTGGGCGCAGGGGTGGTAACTCCGCCAGCGGAATTCCGCTGTCTGTCTTAAGCCAGAATAAAGGAGGAAAGACATCCCTGTTCACTAATTATTTAAGTATGCTTAACATAAAACGTGGCACGGAAAAGTAGCTTAGACGGCTTTCGTAATAGAAGCGGGTGAGAAAAAAAATGAAAAATAGGGGTTTTCGGTTACACAAAATCTGGACGTGATAGAGAAATTTTGATATCAGATCTGAAATCAGCATCAGCGCTTTAGTAGGAATCAGTAGTTCACGTGTCTGTAACAAAAAAAAAGTTGAAATTTGTTGCCTAGTGTAATTCATATTTTCTTAGAACCTTGGTAAGGGGTTTATTGACTTGTTTCGCTATTTTCTAATGGGTTATTGGTTAGTTTTGCATAAGTATTACTATCATTTCAAAAACTCATTCAGGTTCTCACTATAGCTGTTTTGGATCTTTTAACCCCCCCCACCACACACACTCTTTTCAACAATCACCACCCCAATGTTGATCTTTTCAACTATATTCCCCCAAAACTTTAAACTTTGCAAATTAACCAAAATGATATAAGAAAACAATAACATCAAATTTATTATTTATTGCAAACCTATAATAAATAGAGAACCAATATTTACATAGGACAAAATATTTTAATAGGCTCACAAGTTATTAAAAGCATTTCGATTAAATCTACTATCAGGTAAATTCTCGCAGGTACCAGTGTAAGAAATCACGCTTGCATCCCATCATTTCTTTAATGCGTTGTTTATACTTGTGCCAGTAAGATTCTACGTGCTGCGTAAGTACATCGCTTCGCTCAACAAAATTAACACTGATTTACAGTCCGGTGCTGGAATCCTAACCCTTAACCGGTTAGGTTAATGGAATGCCCGGTTAGGTCAACTGTATGCCCTTGACGACTGGTTAGGTTAAGTTGTGATATTTTCGTTGAAACTAACGAAAATATCACGACTTAACCTAACAGCACTAATGCGGCATTCAATAATAACTGCAAAAATGACATATTAATAATGAACAAACCTAAGGACGGAAAAGACACGGGTGCGTATATATATTACCATGTAAAGAACATCCTGATAATGTACACGTGCGAGAAACGGGAAGGGACCTCAGTAAGAGAATTTAAAAACACGAGAGATGCGAGGGTGGTGAGTTAAAAAGGTGTCGTATTCTGTCATGTTAAAAACTATAACCAGTGGTGTAGTGCTAAATAAGAAGTGGGGACGCATTTTGAAAGTGTTACTCAGATGCGGGAGGGGGGGGCACTGTAAGCCCCCCGGGAAATCTTTTGAAATCTGACCAATTTCAGGGATATTTTGAAGTCATATGCACTGGATATTAAGATATATTCCAAGGTTGAAGATGCAGTATTTCCAGTGTCATTAGATATATGACATCCAGTACGATCAATAAAAATAGCTAACAACTGGAATGATTAACTAAAAAAAAGTTAACAACTGGTACGCCGTGGTGACTGTTTCACCAGATCTTTATAGGCTAGCATTGCCTCAGTCGAAGCTAAAAGAAATGAAACAGTTAATGATTCTTTTTTATATTTCTTCTAGGGGTGGGAATTAAAATTTCATGACGTTAGAGATTTGTAAGTTCGGATTTATTTGAAATAGTGAGGGAACGCCGTTCCGTCTACCAAAAAAAGTAAGGGAACGCCGTTCCCACGCGTTCCCACGCGTTCCCACAGCACTACACCACTGACTATAACCATGTAATAGATATCAATAATTGCAACTTGGTTTTCAAATCTAATAATTATGTTAACCGTAGAATTGTTGAATCTAGTCTTATAGGCTCTATACAAAATTCTAATCTATCCGATGGTTAATTCTCTTTTAACAAAATTATATGTAATAAAATTAAAATTTTTGTACAATTACCCAATTACCCTCCAAAAATCTCCAGGCAACAGAGCTACATCCATTAAGTCAAAGGTGGGTGTCGGAGGGGTCACTTAACTATCCTCTGAGAACAGATGAAAAGGTTGTCAGCTAATCCTGATGATTAACTTCCAAGTGTATATAAACACTGTTCTCTGTGCAGTCATTACCAATTGACAAGGGTTAGCGAAGAGCCGAAACTGTATTGGTGTCGAGAAATAAAAATTTAGGTCTTCCTGAAAAGTGGTTTCCTTGTTTACACACACACACACACACACACACACAGTTTTCAACAAGTTATCTTTTTATGCAATACTGTGCATGATAAAAGCTTGTTATTGTACAAACCTCATCTCAGCTCATCAAATGTAACCTAATTTAACTTTTAATTCACATAAAATGTAATGATGGGGTTCTTTAACCCCCTTCGCAACAACTTAAAAGGGATTCGAACCATCTATGGATTGCTACATAATCTGGATGCGGAAGACGATCTCCCATCCAACTACCGTCAGACCCAATGTCGCTTAATTTCGCTGATCAACGGGAAGCGGTGTTGCGACATTGGCTACGACGTAACCCTTTCAATTCACATTTAACTTAAGGATCACCTGAAAACCAGGGCCCCCCCATGTATTCTTGTTTTTTGCTTTACAGTACCAAATATAAATTAAATTGAATGCCCGGTTAGGTCAACTGTACGCCCTTGACGATTGGTTAGGTTAAGTCGTGATATTTTCGTTAGTTTTAACGAAGATATCACTTGGTAATTGAGGCTCGGGGCCCTGATCTTTGGGTGATCTTAACTTTGTTTGGATCACCTGAAGATCAGGGGCCCCAGCCTTCTTTAGTTAGCCTTATAAGGCTCCCTAACGAAAATATTACGACCTAACCTAACCAATCGTTAGGTCAACTGTACGCCCTTGACGATTGGTTAGGTTAGGTTAGGTCGTGATATTTTCGTTAGTTAGCCTTATAAAGCTAACTAAAGAAGGTTGGGGGCCCTGATCTTCAGGTAATCCCTTTGTTTATCGTAACTTATTTTGGAGCTATTGAAGAATAGGGACCCCAGCCTTCTTTAGTTAGCTTTATAAGGCTAACTAACGAAAATATCATGACCTAACCAATCGTCAAGGGCGTACAGTTAACCTAACGATTGGTTAGGTTAGGTCGTGATATTTTCGTTAGTTAGCCTTATAAGCCTAACTAAAGAAGGCTGGGGTCCCTATTCTTAAATAGCTCCTTTATTTTAAACTAATGTAACTAAACCTTTAATAAAAGTACTGAACTTTCACTAAATTTACTCTTTCGTAAACTAGTCTATTCTAGCCTACTGCGAAGTTCTTCGCTTATATTTACCTAATCTTTCTTCATGTTAAGAGTTTCGTGTTTCAGTTGCGTGTGACTTAACTGAACTAAACAAAGTGAAGAACTTAAATGTATTTGAGGAGTAAAAGTGAATTAAGTTAGTTTGATGTCCTCGCCTATTTTCATTTCATTGATAATTGTTAATTTATAAGTTTAATATTTCTACGAAGAGCAGAGAGACTGTTGTTCTTTTTCCCGGTGGGCTCTAGCGGTCTTTTCGTGGATCGTATTGGATCATAATTTGTTAAGCCTCTAGCAAGAAACTAGTGGCTACAAGGTCCCTTTGCAGCACAATTACAGCATATCTATGTTACCCTTGTTTTTCATGCAAAGGGATTTTGTGGCCACCCTGTAGGGTAAGAGTGAACACTAACAAAATCTTGTGGAATTGAAGTTTTTTTTATGTGGTTGTTTAACCACCTTCACAATACCTAAGGTCATATGACGAAGGGGACCTATAGCTTTACGAGAGATCCAAACTACAGGCTGATAAATCTGCGTGTCAGGATTAAAAAGCGCCACGTCGACGTAGACATACACATAGACGTGACGCTTTTTAACCCTGACACGCGGATTAATATTCTGGATGCAAAGGATGGTTTCCCATCCAACTACTCTCCAGACTCAATGTCGCTTAACATCGCTGATCGACGGGAAGTGGTGTTACGACATTGGCCATGACGTAACTCGAATTTACTTTTAGAAATGTTTCTAGAAGCGTTTCAGTAAAGATTAAATTAAAAATATACAGCCTCAAATTCACCCTAAATGACCAAGCTCTTGTTCTTGCCTGTATTTACAATGTACTCTAGATTTCCCGTTCAATCTGTTACTGTGTATCTTCCGATTTAATTTCTCGGAGGGAAGATATACACATTCTCAAATGCAAAACGACGACTTTGTGCTGTTTTCCATTACAAACGGCTGATACACAAACCATACTCGGAAAAAGTTAGTCCTTTCTTTGTCTACAGCGGTAATTCTTAACCCTGGATCGCGACCCGAAATTGGATCGACAAGAAATTTTGATTTAGTCATTAAATTATCATTTATTTATATTATCCCTAATAATTTTATCATTATTTTATCATTATTTTATTATCTATTACGAATGAACTGTTTGAAGGCATGGGTCGCCGAGCTAGCCCCGCGACCTGAATTTGGGCCGCAGCCTAAAAAGGTTAAGAACCACTGGTCTACAGAAAATACTGACCAAATAGTGTATATACAGACTTTTAGGCAAATTTGATCGCCTGAGCACATAACTTGAATAGTGATTGCCTTGATTTTCGTTGCATTTTCAATAAGTCAAATTTGTTCTTGGTATTTTGGTGATTCAAAGTTAAAAATGAAAGAAACAGAAGAGATTCTTTATTGTTCCCTTAACGAAAAAGGCTTTACGACTTAATATATTGTCATGCCTAAAAGTAAAATCACAAAGATATTCTTTGTTGCGGGAAAAAAATGCCCCGAAGAAAAATGCTTTTCCATTTTGTGGAAAAAGACGCGTTTAGAAAGGACAGTGTATTCGGCGTCCAATCGTGAAAACCAAAGGCGTGGCATATGGCTCTTTTTAATCATTAATTATATATATTTTTTTTAATTCACAATATACAGTACTTCCCAAAGAATACTTCTTCGGCGAATTTCTTTCCGCAACTGTACATAAATTACTTTGGCCATTGAATTAAATATTTATACAAACTCGCGTACATCATCTCTGAAACCGAACACAACCCAGTTAAAATGAGGCGCTCCGAACCATAAGCTGCCAAGCGCCAAAATTAAAAAGTTGAGAAAAATGCAGTTAAAGTTTGTCAACTTGCAAAATACCATAACTTTTGAACCAATAACGATATTTGATTGATTTCGATCATACGTACAGGTCCCCAATCTGCTCCCTGACTCACCCACGGGATAGAGGAAGAGTGGGGAAATATAGTGGCATAAATAACTCAATTCTGGCTCCACTGGCGCTTGGCAGGTTGTGGTGCGGAGTGCTTCAAATCATTATAGATTTTCCTTTAAAGTTGCAAAATCAAATATAAATTTAATACACTACATACGAGGTCTTCCAAGCAAGAAGTGGCTGAGCAACGAAATTTCTACAAAAGTTCAAAAGTTATTCCACATTCAAATTTAGTATAACTTTCCCTTTTCTGACGTTGGTTTTACTTTTGTCGTTTAGCCACTTCTTTCTCGGAAGGCTTCATATCATTACTGAATCTTTATCATGTGATCTAAACCTAAAAAATGTGATTATAAAAATGTTAAAAGCAAAAATGTGAACAAGAATCATTCAGGAAAGGTATAATAATCCTATACAACTCCTATTTAGGCCTTATCAAACTCAAATACTGAAATAAAAACCTTAAATTAACATTTTCTCGTTAAAAATGATGATAATAATGTACACTTAACGAACAAATTATATTCTACTTAACAAAGAACTTAGTGTTCATAAATTTATAAAAATACTTTAGAAAATAGAGTGTTTAAAGTAACTTTGAAATCAAGTAATCCGATCCAAACTCGAAATGTAAAAAAGTGTAATTTTGGTGAAAGACTATAAAATTTGTGGCCGAAAAATAATGAAAAATAGGATTAAAAGAAATAATAATAATAATAATTATTGGTAAAACTATTCCAAAAACATCTTATATCTTAAATAAATATAATATGATCCGAAAACAACAATTATATAGAACAGCTATCAAATCTTAATATTGGCGACCACTGGCAACCCAAATAAGGTTAAACCTCGATCGTTTGTGCATGAAATACTCAAATTAGTGATAAATGAGATACAAAAAGGGTTTCTGGAAATCCAACAAACATGTTTGGAAACCCAACTTTTACAAAACATCTAAAGATAGTAAGAATCATGCCAATCATTGCCAGTTGGCAAATAAGGACAAAAAAAATACATTTTTGTTTACAAAAAAAATACATTTTTGTTTACAAAAAAAATTACCTTTTTCAAGTCAAAGAATTATTTCTTTTGTACGTCAGTAACTCAAAAATCAAGGATAAAATTTGTTTAACGTAACTCGCATTTCCTTGTCAACCTCTGAATAGTGTGATTATCTTTACCTGATTTCATCTTGCAATTACATTGCTTTTGTTAACTTTGTATTGAATGTTGCATAATGACCTAAACCCAACCTAACAGTTACTGATTTCGGCTTTTGACCGTGAGGTTAGGTTAGGTTTAGGTCATTATGTTACCTCTATATATGTTACTTGTTATAAAAGCTGAAATCAGTCATTTCGACCTTTTACTAGTCGGACAAGACGCGGATTGATTTCGGCTTTTGACTAACATATATACAGATCTCAAGTTATCTTTAAATGCCAACAAATTGGTGATGATGACTGACGAAAATACCCTCTCTTTGCAAACAAACATTTGGCGGCTCTACTTAATATTCAACTGCAAATCATCCTCAAGTTTCTTCTTTAGACTTTCTCCTTAACCATCTTCCGGAGCCATTTTTGAATCCGTCTAAAATTATCTCTGAATCACTTCCCCAGTCCTTTTCCACAAACACTATCCAAGTGCCCCTCGAAACATCGCTTAAAACCTCGTTCTCAACCTCATCCCAAACACTGTTCCAAACCTTCTCCCGTTCTTCCTCCCAGACTTCCTTCCAAACCTCCCTGCAACTGTCTTCAGAATCACCACCAAAATTTCCTCGGTATATTTTTCCAATCTTCTCCCAAAATTTCCTTTCCAAGCTCCTCACCAACTTCTTTTGCTATCGTACCAAATTCCTTGCTAATCGCTTCCCAGAATTCCTCACCAGCATCCTCCCAAATCGTCTTTGAAATCTTTTTCAAGGTCTCCATCGGAAGGGGATCCGAAACCTCAACCAAAAATACCATCAAAGCAGCTTTCAAAACTTCCTTTAACATCTCTTTTAAAACTTGATTTAAAAACGCGCTCAAAAACCCCTTCAAGGAGTCCTTCATATCCTTATCCAAAGACGTTTTTTCAAGATCCTTCCAATGTTTCTTCCATTCCTTCTTCCAGAATTCCTTCAAAACCTTATTCAACAATTTCTTCCAAAGGACATCTCTCCATCCCATATCTTTATTGGATTCCTCTTCCAACTCCGAATACTGCACCCAGTATTCCCAGTCCTTTCCTACATGAGCTCCTTTGTTACAAATACTTCTAACGAAGTTGAAGGTACGATACCGCACCGCATAATTCAAAGGTCTTCTTCCCAAGCAATCTTCATCGTTAATCTTCTCGTCACTGATTTGCATCACCTCTTTATTCATCATAGAATTGTGTATAGGATACTTTTCCGTTAACTTAAGATCGAATAAATAACGTACGAATTCATTACCAGGTTTCAAAAACAATTTTGCCATTCCTTTTTTACGGTTTGAACTCGTTTTCCTCCGATTTGACGACACACGAACTAAAAGTTTACATCAGATACTCAGCGAAGGTCTTATGAGTAAAATAGAAAGTATCGTTAAATCTATATATAATCCCAATTTCCGTCAACAACAATATTTCTTCTTCCTCCAAATTGTCTGAAGTAGTAAAGAGTTCAGCTTCCTCCAATGACATTATCCCTCCGTAAAGGAGAGCAAATTCTTGGTGATGAATATCGTACCATTTTAGTTTGTAATCTTTATTGTTTTGTTTTCGCCAGATCTTTCAAAATAAAGGTCGTATTTTGTGTTTAGGAATTCTTCAAATAAAGTCGTTAGTGGCAAATTCTGGAATATCTGGGTTATCTTTTAATGTTTCTTTATGGAATGCAACGGCAAACATATAGGTCTGCAGAGGAATCCCTAAGAAACTTCTATCTCTTGCATTAGTACTCCTATTGAATTTTTTTATTAATTCTTTCGTGTAATCTGACAAGTGTTTCTCAGACGCGCTGGATGACTCCTTCTTCCGCATCCAGTATTTGGTCAAAAAGGAAACTTGCTCTTCCTCCGATATTTCCTCGATTGAGTAAGAAATCACTCCTAAACTATCCTCCAAATCTTCTTTAAAATGAGTTCTTGTCGTTATACAAACTCGTTTAACTCGCGATTTGAGCTTCAGAAATTTCAAAAAATCAAATTATCTTTTTCCGTTTCTCTTTCGATTGCAACTCGTCAACCAT